>JASDQU010736678.1:189614-256486 GCA_032191745.1 Picea mariana | reverse complement strand
TTGATGTAAAACCCAGATTTTGTGATTTTTGTCCAAAGATGTAAAATTTGTTTTCTAAGGTTTGGGGATTTGGTTCTATCCTTCCCCAACTGATTTTTATGTATAAATAAGACTAAGAGAGAAAGGAATCAATCATTAGTTAGTATTTAGTAGTCATTAATTTGATCAGATGATAGCCTCTTTTGTACTTCCTAAGTTTTGATTAATAAAGGATTAGCGAGATCGTAGATTGGATCTATGGCGTGATGAGTTGATTTGAAACCCTTGAGTTTTTTAACAGCACCCTGTTTAAGGAGGAACAGACCCCTCCTCTCAACATGGATCATTGTTTCTGTATAGTAAGTAGATTTATTTTGTTAGTTTGCTGCTCATTTTTTGTGTGTTGTTTATTTCAATATCATTGTTATTGCGTTTCATTTATTTAAATATTGTTGTTACTTATGTTAGGTTATGAGTATTTTTATGCAGGACTAAGTTTGTTGTTACTTAGTTAATATTTCCAAGATTTTTGTTACTCAATTCTATCATTTCAATATTTTTGATTAGATTCAATTTACTTGCTTATGCTATTCAATTATATTGTAGGAGATTCCTTTAGGTTGAGAACATTGGTTGAGCCATAGATTTGCTATGTTTCAGTGTGGTGTGTTTCCTTTCAAGTTGGGTGATTTAATTTTACAAGAGTGAGTCTACTTCATTTCCTAGTAAGTGTGTAGTTTGTTTCATTTCCAAAGCAAGTGTTCAATTTCTAGAGCAAGTGTGCCGAGTATTTCATTTTCATATTGTTTTTATTTATGCAATATGCAGAGTGTTTAATTCCAGCAGTGTGATTTCATTCCTAACAAGTGTGCAGAGTATTTACATTCAAGAAAGTGTGTTTTATTCCCAGCCTGGTTTGTTGTCTTTTAGTTTCTTAATTCAATTTTTCAAGGAGTGCCTTTCATTTATGCAAGTGTGGATTTTTTTCATTTATGCAAGAGTGAGGTTTGATCATTTATGCAAGTGTGATTTCATTTCAATAGAGTGTTTTAATTTGAATTAATGTGAGTGTGTTTTAATTTAAAGAAAGTGTGAAGTGTAATTTCCATTTCATAAAGAGTTTTTTACTTTCAAGAAGTGTGCTTAATTTGAATAAATGTGATCTAGTCTACAACGAGTGTTTCTTGTTTATGATTGCATACCAATAGATAATCAATGTCAGACAAAAATTGTCCCTGCATATAATTTGTATGATAACTTTAAAATAAAAGGGACGTACCCTAGGTTGAAAATTAATGTATTGTATTTTTTAATCAGACAATTAAATACACCAAGATTTTGGTGTCGTTTCCAGGGAAGTTATTAAGGGCGTGACGGTACAACTGACATTATTTTTTATGCATTTCAAATTATTCAGGACATGTAGGTTGCATGTAAAGTAGGAGAAGAATGTGGTGCCTAATAGATACTAATCATGCAGGTAGAAGGAGATGAGGAGGAAGAGAGTTTGGAAGACTTCATTGAACGCTTCCAATATAACTTACTGAGTGCTAGAATTACGAAATCAACCAATGGTGAAGTGACAAGAGCTGAAATTGGTAATTTGTTTGAAAATTTTAAATTTGATATTATTAGCTCTTTTTTTTTCACAATTGGATGTTTTGGAGGTAAAGAAAAAACAGGTTGAAGCAAAGAAATCACTATCAATATTTTGTTCCAGGTGCAGAAAGAAGCACCCTTTAAAAAAATTCCCTCTCAACAACGTTAAAGTCTATTGCATTTGTGAGCAAGACCACCCTACAAAACTATGCCCCTTTTCCAGGATTGAAAACAGTGTTCCAAGAATCCAACGAGGAGGTTGAGAAATCCTATTTAATTTCTTATAAGAAGACATGGTAATCCCACCCTTTTGGTATAAATCAAGACCCATCCTTGCTTTTCAATACTTGGAATAACATGTATAATATTCAACAAGTCCCGTAGCACATGCAATATCCTACAAATCTATGGAAGTTTCCTAATCCTCCCTAGATTCAATATCCCACACCATGGTCACAATGGTATTCTTGACCAAATCATACCTTTCCATGGCCTCATGGATGGAAAGGATCTCCTTTTCCTGGGGGAAATTTCCCAATAAAAACTCAATTACCTATACAAAATCAATTGCAACTCCCCTCGAATGTGCTACCAATAAATCCTCCCTTGCAACCCAACTTCCTGTACAACCTAACATGAATCCAAATAATAAGGAAGTCTCACCCCAAGAAACATCCCAAACCTGAGAAAAATATGATGAAAAACCTACCGATACAATTCACACTGCAACTCCCAATAACCAAAATAAAGCATGGGCTTCTACTCCATTCTCTCAATAAGTTGTTACTCTTCCATTTACAAAATTTTCTACTCCCACTCTTGCTGAAACTACTCCGAGACCACCATATATAGAAAGGAACTTGTTGAGTAGGGGAGGGCATGCCACCACAAGGCCTTCTTGAATCTTTGTTTGAAGTTCAGAATTGTCACCAAGGAGGAGTTTGCATCCCAAGAGCTTGTAGAAGACTAAAAGATCCATGAATAGAGTCCGCAAGGGGTGGACCTAGAATTTTCTTCCATTTATCCTTATCAGCATGAAGCAGAGCTCAAAGAACCATGGCCATCATCTAAAGGGGAGCAGACATTAGAGCCAGAAATCGAAGAATTCCTTGCATCTTTGTCACTAGATATGGATCTCTTGTGCATTCAAGAGTTTCTAGGCAAAACTTCCTATGGGCTTTATGGCATTCCAACCAAATAAGAGAAATAGGAATGAAAATACTACATTGAATCATGGTTCCAAGTAGTCCTTAGGCCTCACCACAACATTCTTCAACAATTTTTGGCACCATATCCATTAGAGCAGTTGATACCTCATGTTCTGGTATCTCTCAAAGTATATTTCTCAAGCTTGAGTATCAATACACTTGTAATTTTGTTATGCACATGACTCCACTGGAAATATTCCTACACTTGAAGAGGAATTTGTTTGTCTTCAAGTAGAGTAGGATAAAAAAACAAATAAAATAGTAAAGATAAAAATAAGTCTAGTTGTGATAACAAATTTACTAGCGCAAATGGACACAAAATTTACTTGAAAACCAAGTTACTGGTTGGCAAAGTTCACAATAAGGTTTTATAAGTTTATGTTGGTTCAAATTTTGTACTGTAATTCTTCAAAATCATTTTTGTTTTATGCTTGTGTCAGATGGTGTGGGATTCCTTAAGGCCCACCTTTTGACAAATCTCATCCCATCAACTCCAACACATCATCTGGGATCAAGGTTAGAGTTTCATAGTGCCCTGGGATTTGCATACATCAATGAAATATTTCCTTGTTGTTAATAATGGGGATTCATCAATGCCTCTTGATTGATGAATATTGTAGGTGACTTGACTCTAGCACATCCATTCATACCTGTCAAGTGCACTAAGGTACTTTAGGTCTCACTGTCATCAAATTTGAGTTGCTTCACTTTGGTTAACGACATACATTAATGGTCGGTAATCCAATGACCTCTCTTCATGCTCGACATATACACATTTATTCGCATGATGAGACTTGTACATTGGGTTTTGTAGCGGTTGAATACTATATGGTTTCATGGTTTTAACATAAGCTTGTAGCTCTCAGTGAGAATAAGAGAAGGAGTTCTCTAGTTTAGTAGAAATTCTACTCATCCTTTATTCCAACAATTAAATAATTGTTTTCACTCATTTTCCAGCAGTCAACAGTATTTAGATCCACCACTACAGTGAGAATCAACCATGCTCACTTTAGGATTTTAGTGTTCTCTTGGTCCCAATGTACACCATTTTTCAGATTTATTTCTATGATATCATCCTTATCTACATCGACATCAACATCATTTCAGCCTACATTAGCTTCGACAAACAACAATCCATCCAAGACAATCAAAGCTTTCATGGAGGTAAAACTTGAGGTAAAATAGTACGAGTCCTTGATTTATTAAAAGTTTAGGAGAATGTCATGAAAAACCACTGAGCATTATTTCATTCACTTTTGTTTTCAAACCATCATTTCTACTTCCATTTATTCTCATATTTTTCATACCATCTATTCAAAGTATATCGAGCTAAAAAATAAAAAGCATACCCTATTTTCAAGTAGTCTTGTTGCTTCCACACAAGAACCAATAGTAAGAAAAAAAGGCATTGTTATTACTCCATAAGAACCAACAGCAGAAGAAGAGAACACACTTTTTCATAGAATATGTATGAGGACATATTGTGTATTCAGTTTGGGGGAGATAGGGGTTGCTTTGCACACCATGGGATCTCATAGTGGACAAATGGGATCATGTTGTTAAGGAAAAAAAAAACAGATTCATGGTAATTTATCAATATTCACTCATTCACATTTTTTTAAAATGCATAAATTGAATTGATTATATCTTGCAAACTGTGAAATGGGTGTTCCTGAAATTTGGGAGGAGAAAAGCACTATAACCAGATGAACAAACCCAATAAATTTCTCACCAACCCAGTTCATAATTTTTTATATATTAAATATCATCACCTTCAACCATTTTTCCTATATATTGAGATCTGTGCATCAGATGGCTTTGATTTTTGGTGAGGAGAAGCATTGGAATAGTAAAAATCTTCCTACAAAATTCACCAAAACTCACTTCGTATTTTGTGAGAAAATAATTTAAAAAATTTGTTGTTGCTCCTACAATACTTGTTGTTACTCACCTGTAGCATTTTATTTTTCATATCTTGGGATCTGTGCATTAGGTTGCCATGAATTTTGGTAGGAATATGCATTAGATGGTGATCCATAAAACGACCAAAAATCTTCTTCATTCGAGTTATGGTTTGCATAAAAATTCAAGTTTTCAAACTTGTTGTTACTCCACTATAGAAACTACAACACTTGTTGTTACTCCACTATAGAAGCTACATCACTTGTTGTTACTCACTTGTAGCAACTTATTTGTTTGTATCTTGAGATTGGTGAACTTGGTTCTCAAAATTTTTTGTAGGCAAAAGCATTAGACGATGATAAATGTACTCACCAAAAATCTCCTCATTTTGGACTACTATTTGCATCAAATGCCACATTCTCAAATCTGTTGTTACTTACTTGATGTTACTCACTTGTTGTTACTTGCTTGTTGCTACTCACTTGTTGTTACTTTCTCGTTGTTACTCACCTCCTGTTACTCACTTGTTGTTACTTGCTTGTTGTGACTCACTTGTTGTTACTTGCTTGTTGTGACTCACTTGTTGTGACTCTCTTGTTTTTACTTGCTTGTTGTAACTCACTTGCCGCTACTCACTTGTTGTTACTCATTTCTGCTACTTGCTCACTGTATGCATCGTTGCCTCCTTGGGCGTATTATAGATTGCCGCAACTCCACTAGAATTGCTAAAAATCACTTGAGGGATACTTTTGAAGCCATTGTTTGAAAACTTTTCAGGGTGCTATTGGGAAAGAAGTGTTATATTCTATCAACATCATCATTTGGGAAAACACAATGATTTTGGTCATTATGCATTGAAAAATGGAAGCAACATTTAGCTTGGTATTGGGTTTCATGAGGACATGCAACATCCTCATTTTGGGGGGTGGACTGGTGTGCATTTATTACTTGGAACAACACTATTTTCTTGGCCTTCCATTTGATATAAAAGTTTTTTGTTTGGGGGAGTGGAAAAATCATCGCCTAGGGAGGAATGGGATACCCCACAAAAGAAGCTGCTATAGAATCCATTCCTATAGAAAAAAAATATTCCTTCATCCTTGAGTTTGGGTACGTACAACAACAATTTTCATTTTTCAGTGGACACCATTAGTTTTCAAACAAATCCCTATTATTGTTACACAAGAAACAATAATAGGAAGTTTTGTCACAGTTACACAAGAACCTGTATCAGGTCACAAAATATCACCATGTCATAAATTATGATTTACTATTGTTACTCCTGTTATAACACTATTGTTGTTACTCTGTTTTTCTATTACTCCTAAGTGCTATTACTACCAAAGTGTTGTTACTCTTGTTATAACACTATTGTTGTTACTCCCAAGTATTGTTACTCTTGTTATTTCACAATTTGTTCTTGTGCAAATCCCAACACAAGTAGGTCAAATCTTGCATAACTACAGGATATCCCACCACTATCACCTTAATAGGAAATCCCCACGTTTTAGTGATGGATGAGGTCCACCATAAGGGAGGCATCCCTGGTGAAATCAAGGGATCAAAGTGGGAGGTTTATTAGCCAAGCCCAACGCCCCCTCTCTTGATCACCTAATTCAGAGGTCTATATCTGTGAAATTGAGGAGATAGGAAGTCTTTCTGGTACCTTCCTGGAACAAGAACAATTTATAACATATATACGATGTTTCCAAGTATCAATATGCAATATAGAACTTAAAATACAATAGAAAATGAAAATCAATGATGGTTGATACAAAATTTCAACAATATATCAGTTACAACAACAATTGGAACTTTGTAACAGAAGCAAGAAAATTAGATTAGAATTTGCATGAAATGACAATAAAAGTTTAGCATATATCCAATAGATCATTTCCCAACTATTCCAAGTAAATTCTGAGTATGTTAGCTTGTTATCAGACTGAAGTATGCAACAAATTAGTATGAATTAGATGGCTGTAGAAAAGTTTTTCAATAACAACAATGAATTTAGCGAGTTAGCTTAGGTTAGAGTTAGTAAAAGTAAGTAAAATATTTACACAGTAAGAATTGATGATTGTTTGATCACTTACTTTCACAAGAGAGAAAGTAAAATAGTTCCTTAAGGGCTTATGAAGTCTAAGGTGCTAGAACTTTAGAGCCTTATATTTCAAACCAAGAAATTTCTAGAGTGCAAGCACTTTTGGGCTCTAACAACTTCTCGTCCTTCCTTAGATTCTTTAATAATGTCAACAAGAGTCTAGCATTAAACTCCTAAAGTTCTATCACTTTAGGGCTTTAGGAGCTTAAATCTAGGTAGGAATTCCTTCACAAATTAATGGATGAAATTATCCTTGGGAGAGGAGGAAGCACTTATGCTCCTCTCTTAGGGTTTTATCCAAGCAAATAATATTCAATATGAACAAGTAAATTCACAATAAAACATTAATGACATGAAAATTGTATAAATTAACTTACTTTACTGATACAATGACAAGTGAAAACCCTAATTGCAAACAATTCCTCCAAAAATAAGCAAGTAGACATCCAATCTTGTCCTCCAAAGGCTAGTGCATGAGGAAAAGTGACCATTTACCCCAATAACAACGAAAATGTTAGACCTCACTCTCACATGTGCGAGAGAAATTATCACGATCCAAGAAATCCATATTTATATGAGAAATCTTAGCCATGAAAAGACTCAATTGAAAAGTTATGTCTTTTCACAAGAAGGATGATTTCTTAATTTTCCCTTTCCAATTTACAAAATTTAAATTTTACATAAGATAAAACCCTAGAAGGGTGATGTCATGCCCCTTAATGGTGACATTGAGCTCCAAGAAGTGACTTCTAGGACAAATAGGTGGAACGTTGGGCCTCCAAAGGCCACATTCCACTTCACACATGTTGAAGTCCATGTCAAATGCCTCCTTCATCACACCCTAGCTTCTAGATGACGTCATGGGCTAGAAAGGTAATGTCTAGTCCTCCAAAGGCCAATGTCCAAGTGGAAGATGATATGGGCTCACCATCTGGTCATGCCAAAAAGTGCTCTCAAAGGAAAATTCCTCCATAATCAAGGTAAAACACTCATCATCAAGTGGTGCCTCAGACATGGAGTCTAGCATCCATCTCTGGGCTCCAAAGCCCCTCATGAAGGTCCAAACGAACTCATCTCCCCATGAATTCTTGTTCACCAGGAAAGGTCCTACAAAGAAACAAAAATACTCCCTCCAAGGGCTCACATGTTATAAGTATCATGCCAAGTAATCCATACCTAATACAAGAACCACCCAAACAAGTGCATCAAACCCCCCTTTTAAAATTAAACAAATTCTTAAAGATCTTATATTTTTTTCCTAATTTAGGTATGGGAGGGGTGTCTTGGTGCCCTATTGGGTAAGCCAATCCCCAAGTCAAGAGAAATTTCCCAATAGGAACCTATATAATTCATGTAGTGATTATGAGGTAGATTTTGGGGCAAGACTTCTAGGTATGGGGTCCTTGACATACAAAGGTTCGTATTGTCTCATGTATGGGTGCCTTTGTAGAGGGTGTGTTGCATCCTTCGTTTTCAATGCAACCTTTTTCCAAGCCCTTGCCATTTAATTTATTAGAGTTCAAACATTGAGTTCTATATGCAATGGAAATTAAAGATCTCCATAATGCCACTTGAAGCTATGATACATTGATTTCCATGTGCAATGGAAAGTAAAAGACATCGCAATGCATCCCCTCAAGAAGAGGGACATTTATTAATTATGTGATTTCTTTTGCAGGTCCTCATTTTTTGGAGAAGTGTTTTATTGTTCTCAGGACCTAAGGGAGAGCATATAGAAGGAAACTGAGTGGATTTTATCTCTTTCCAACTGCAACACCTCCATGCCTTCAACCCCTTCTTCCCATGAAATGAGGTACAATCCTTTCTTCGGTCAATGAACCTGAAAACCCAAAAGATAAGGAAATGAAGGGATAGAATGATGGAAGGTGGTAAGTATGGAAGGGAAGGGTATGATGACCCTTCAAAGGACCACCTAGTAGCAACCCATTCCCTAAGGGTGACCTACTTACTAGGAATCCATGTCACTCACCAAGGTGAAACTAGACAAAAGGTATAAATTTCAAGAATATGTTTCATAATCAAGAAAGGATTCTTTACAACATGCTCAAATGCTTCAAATATTAAAATGAAACTTACCACGATACCAAACTCGTTACCTCATGAAGAAAGACATGTTTTGTTCTAGGGCCAAGTTGATGTGTTGGATGATGCTTTGTTGTTGGTGATGAATGTTGGTGTGATCAGAAATAGGCGGGGTTTTGCAGGCTCTGCTGGTCAATCTAACTCTTGACACTCTGTGTATGCTACCTATGGGCCTCGAGACATGTTATACTTAGTTAAACCTATCCCAGGAGTGGGGGGGGTAACAACTCCTAGGTGTTGTTACTCTTTTTATAACACTGTTGATGTTACTCCCAAGAGTTGTTACTCATGTTATAACACTATTTCTATTACTCTGTTCTGCTGCTACTCCTATTATAACATTGTTGTTGTTACTGTACTTGGTTGATACAAAGGTATTGTGTTTCATGAGGACATGACACATATTAATTTTGGGGGAGATGTTGGGTCACTGATTTGTCACCATTATTAACACTTATAGACATCCATTTCATTCCTTTTACTTCCTCTTATCGCTCATTTATCACTCCATTTATCATAATTTCTCGTAAAACACCATGTACTACTTATTTATGATTTAGTGGTTAAGTAATGATTGTTTTACTTCCTTTTAATATATTAAACATTATCATACTTGATTTTTACTGATGATGGATTATGAAGCAATTTTCTGTAGCAACAATAAAAACACTCGTGATGTCATCCTCCAAGGTTGTCATACTAGCACACCTCCACATGGAAATTCAAAACACAAGTTTTGTTCCTAAGATAAAGTACAAGGATATGGGTGGATCAAACCTTACCCAACTCACACGAGTGGGCCCCTAGCATGAGATAAGGGTACAAACCAAAATTAGCATTAGTTTTGAAACAACCAACTTCTGCCTCAATTTTGGAGCAAATAAAGATGAATATGAAAAATATGAGACATGGATTTTATCTGTAGCATAGAAACTTGAGTACACCGAGGGCCTTTTTCCAAAATGAGCTACGGTTTGAGAGATAAGGGTGCTTATTTATCATGAATTTTTCTAAATTGATGTAAAACCCAGATTTTGTTAAACAACCAACTTCCACCTCGGTATCCAAGTAGATGAAGATGAATATAAAAAATCAGAGACATGGGTTTTGTCTATAGCATGGAACATTGAGTACTGCATGATAATTGTTTTCCAAAATGAGCTATGGTTTGATATATATGGGTGGTTCTTTATCATGAATTTGCACAAATTGATGTAAAACCCAGATTTGGTGATTTTTTTCCAAAGATGTAAAATTCATTTTCTGAGTTTGGGGATTTCATTCTATCCTTCCCCAACTGATTTTTATGTATAAATAAGACCAAGAGGGGAAGGAATCGATCATTATTCAATATTTATTAGTCAATAATTTGATCATATGAGAACCTCTTTTGTACTTCCTAATTTTTTATTAATAAAGGATTAGCGAGCTCGTGGATTGGATCTATGACATGATGAGTTGAATTGCAACCTTTGAGTTTTTTACCAACACCCTGTTTAACGAGGAAGGGCCCCCTCCTATAAAAATGGATCATTTTTTTTGTATAGTAAGCAAAGTTATTTTATCAATTTGTTTCTCATTGTTTGTGTGTTGTTTATTTTAAGATCATTGTTATTGAGTTTCATTCATTTAAATATTGTTGTTACTTATATTGGGTTGTGAGTATTTTTATGCAGTACTAAGTTTGCAGTTACTTCGTTAATATTTCCAAGATTGTTGTTACTCAATTCTTTCATTTCAATATTTTTGATTAGATTCAATTTACTTGCTTATGTTATCCATTTATCTTGCAGGAGATTCATTTGGGTTGAGAACATTGGTTTAGCCATAGATATACTATGTTTCAACGTGGTATGTTTCCTTTCAAGTTGGGTGATTTAATTTTGCAAGGAGTGAGTCTGTTTCATTTCCCAACAAGTGTGCAATTTGTTTCATTTCCAAAGAAAGTGTTCAATTTCCAGAGCAAGTTCGTCAAGTGTTTCATTTTCAGAGTGTTGTTGTTTATGCAGTATACAGAGTGTTTAATTTCAACAATGTGATTTCATTCCCAACAAGTGTGAAGAGTATTTACATTCAAGCAAGTGTGTTTTATTCCAAATATGGTTTTCTTTCTTTCAGTTGCTTAATTCAATTATGCAAGTGTGAATTTCTTTAATTTATCCAAGAGTGAGGTTCGATCATTTATGCAAGTGTGATTTCATTTCAGCAAAGTGTTTTTAATTCGAAGTAATGTGAATTTGTTTTAATTTAAAGCAAGTGTGAAGTGTAATTTCCAATTCAACAAGAGTGTTTTATGTTCAACAAGAGTGTTTTACGTTCAACAAGTGTGTTTCATTCGAATAAATGTGATCTAGTCTACAACGAGTGTTTCTTTCTTATGATTCCATACCAATAGATAATCAATGTCAGATGAAAATTGTGCTTGCATATACTTTGCATGATAACTTTGAAATAAAAGGGATGTACCCGGCCAGGTGGAAAATTAATGTATTGGATGTTTTAATCAGATAATTAAATACACTGCAAGTTTCTTTCTTTTTCCCCTGTATCGTCCATTTTGCTTACAAAAATCAAAATTTCGGCCAATCTTGGGATGTGCATAACACCATGGAGTGTTATAATTCTTCCATCCATGAGTTTCAAATTGAATTTTCCCCATCCTATGATTTTGGCTATCGATTCATCACCTAGGAAAACATCACCTCCATCATACCTTTCATATTCACAGAACCACTCCCTATGGGGAGTCATATGAAAGGATGCACCTGATTCAACCATGTATGCCTCATGATCTACATGTGTTCTTGGAGAATCCAAGTGCGCATCCCCTCCTTCTTATGTGGAGGTTTCTTCTTCTATATAAGAATCATCATCATATCCCTTCCCTCTCTCAACACTTTTGGATCTACATTCCTTATTGTAGTTCCCTTATTTTCCACATCTCCAACATACCTTTAAAAAAATTTCAGGATATTTAGATCTACCCTTTGATTTAGATCTCCCACTTGAGGAATTAGATATATTTCTTTCCTGGGAGTGTTCTCTTGAAAATAATTCATTTGTGCTCTGTCCTTCCATGTTATTCCACCTCATATCCTCTGACAACAAGGATGAGACTACATCATCAAAACTTAAAGTAGTTGCATTACTACATATAGCCACAAAAAAACTATCCCATGAATGTGGTAAAGAGAATAATAAACTGATACACTTATCTTCATAATAAATCTTAATATCAACAAATAATAATCGACTTACCACTGTTTGATGGCATTTAGAAGCATTGTCACCAAATCTCCATGTTTCATCCTCTGGTTATATAGATTCTTTTGTTGGAAAGTGGTTTGTTTATTTTCATTGATGTCATCCCTTGGAGAGTGATCTCATAGAATTATGTCAACCCTTATAGATCAATGTCAATCCTTGAATAATTTTTCTAGCCCCGTCGGTGTGGTTTTGGTACCGAAGTTGAATGAGGAATATGGACATTAAAGATAATGTAAATGAAGGTGTGACCTTCATAAATGGATAGTAATTGTCGTATCATTTCTGGTGATATGTGGAACACCACGTAGTTCCTCATGGTTGGGGAGTTATGGCCTTGTAAATTTGGAATCCCTGAAGTGTGGTTAAGAAGCCCTAGTTGGTTACAAGTCAACTAGTCAAAGGGGTAAAGTAGTTGTAACAAGAAAAACCTAGAAGCCCCAAAGTAAGGAAGGGAGTTACCTATATTTGGTATAAATACACCTCAAGGAGTCATTCACTAATATACATTTGTACACTTATTGATTGATAATCTATCTTGTGATCTAGTGAATGGTTCTGGTCTAGTTTTGGTATTTTGGTGAATGCGACAACAAGTCTGAGGAAGTGAAGAAGGTGTGGGAAAAGTGCGAAAGTTTCGGAGCTACAGAAGGCAAGGATTTTTGAAAAATCCTAATTACTAAGATCCTCACGGGTTGCACTACACTTGTCTGGTAAGGCCCTCGCTTGTTGCACTATCTCTATGTAGTGAGGAACTTGAAAATTTGGGTAAATATTAGTACCAGTTCCCTGAAGCCTGAAGAAAGCACACATGTCAACATTCTATAGGTTCAGGTCAGCTACAAAAGTTCTGGTATGGTTATATGTTTGTTTTGATGGTTACTT
Source organism: Picea mariana (assembly GCA_032191745.1). Classification (NCBI taxonomy): domain Eukaryota; kingdom Viridiplantae; phylum Streptophyta; class Pinopsida; order Pinales; family Pinaceae; genus Picea; species Picea mariana. The sequence continues at coordinate 243,445 of JASDQU010736678.1, read as the reverse complement.
TTACATATGATGTGGTGAATGCTTGTATAATTCTCAGTATTGTTGGTCATGTACTTGGATATGGTATATGGTTGGATGAGTGAGGAGCACTCATATGTATGGTACATAATTGATATCGTTCTTATAGCTCACATATTTGAGTTGCTTGTACATGGTTGAGGGATATTCATGTTGCATGGTGATGTATGCATGAGGGGAATCCATAGGTTCTTTGAGATTCTTCATTGATGACATGGTATATATATGTATATGGTTGATGATACGGTATATGACATAGGTTGTACATGATTGAAGCTCTAGTTCATGATTCACTATTCCGTTTTGATGTATCTTTTGGTTCATTATTGATGCATGAGATAACATGTATATTGGTATACACTTGATGCATGGTATGGTACATGTTTAGTTGGTTGATGATCATATACATGTTGATCAGACAGTAACAAAGTTGTGGTAGTGATGTTGGGTATGTTGCCTTAGGAAACATGTTGCATTTTTTTGCCTCGTTTTTCATGTTTCCTTGATTTTCATGTCCATTGTTGGGTGGCTTTTTGGCACTTGGTTTTTTTCGATGGTTTTCTATTTCTGGTTAAGGAATTAGGGTTGTTGACTAATCCAGGTCATTGGTTTAGGGTTTTGTATGTCGCTGGATATTATATGTATATTGTATTGTAAACAATGTATCAATATGAATGAATATAGAATATGTTGGTTTTCCCGGTTTGGGTTCCCAGGGGAAAAATATCTATGTAATGTTTGTATTTTCCATTGTGTCTTTTACGTTATTTTACTAAAAAAAATTTTGAAGTAAATATTGTACAAGGTTAAAATATACAAGTGACAGTGACAAAGTTGTGACAGTGACAGAGTTGTGACAGTTACAAAGTTGTGATAGTGACAAAGTTTGTGGAAGTGACAGTGGCAGAGCATGTGACAATTGGTCTACATTTATATTTCAGGGTGACAGGAGGGGGCAAGGAAAGGTGGTTGTAGTTAGAGAACATAGGGGGTTGTAGCCTCCTTATGATTGGAGCCAGAGAATCACAAATTTGTAGCTTCCTTCAGGTTAGAGCCTAAGAATAGGCGGTTGAAGCCTCCTTCCAGTTGTAGTTGGAGAATCGAAAGTTGGTGCTTCCAATGAATGTTTTCTTTTGAAAAATATATAAGAAAAACAATTTTTGGTTTTATCCCATTTGGGTTTCCATGTAAATAATGGTGTAATTTTTATCTATTGTGATGTGATGTTGTTTATGTTTATGCTACCGATGATCTATTGAATATTAATGATAAACTTCTAAATATTGTTGAAGAATAAACTGTGGTTAAAAGGAATCCAATTTATCATTACTGATTCACCCCCCTCTTAATAATCCAATATATTTCTTAGGAACACTGTGCTTATCAAGGACTTTGACTGATACAAATCCCATAACTTATCCCATAATTCCTTGGTTGTAGCTTCCCTTGACATATTCAATAATACTGAATCTGAGAGACACAAATGGATTGTTCTCTTCAACTTCTGATCCAACTTTTTCTAGTCTTATGTTGACATTCCTATAGGAGCAGTACATGGATCCATAATGATCCACTGATCTTTGTCCACCAACAGATATTCCATCTTGATCTTCCATAGCCCAAAAATTTTCCCATTAAATTTCTTGATCTCTATTTTTGAATTTCTTTCCATTTCCTTTCACCTGAAGAATCGATACCACAAATCTCCCATTGTAACAAGGTTTATCACAAACCTGAGCCAAACCCTTAGCCAGAAAGGCATCCCTCTTAAGCCAATAAAAATTCTAATACCTAATGTAGATTTTAACCTTGTACAATTATTTACTGCAAACATATTCTTAATAAAAATAGAAAATATACAATGGCACACACACACTCATTACACAGAGATTTTACTTTGGAAACCCAAATCGAGAAAACCAACAACCTATTTAGAGTCACACCTCTAATATTATATTCATCATGTCTTCATTGTTTACAACACAATATACCAAGGTAACATAACACCCCCTCTTGCAACACCCCCCCGCATGCTCGGTGCAACACAATCACTAGCTCTAGTCATGCAAAGAATATAATGCATACCCAACACTAAAGCAAAAACATTGCAGATTTAAAGTTAAGAGGATGTCTGCAATATGTTTGTTAAAATTTATGAGGAAAATTTTGGGAAATTTCCTACAATTTCAGGAGATTTGTATGTAGGGGTTAAAATCCCTATTTTTTAAATTTTGAATGAGTAACTTGATGCTCGAAAAATTGATTGAATTTATGAATTTTTGGGTATCCATGGAAAATTGGGTAAAAATCCCCAATTTCTGAGTGAATTTGATCCAGTTGGATATCAGTGGCCACCCACCTATTCCAAATGGATCATTTTGGCAGTTTTAGTTTGGTAGTTTTGTTCCTAGTTTTTGAGTCCCAAACTTTTGGGGCCGTTTTGAGGCCCTAAAAACATTTCTAGGGCTCACCACAATCAAAATATAGGCAGAGTCAAAGTCTGACGACAACATGTGTATTCCTCAGATAGACCTTTCCAATGAGCTATCATGCACCCCAAACAAAGATCATATGCCAAAGTTACGCCCCCGGGAAGTTGATACACTAAACTACCCAAAAGGGGGTCCACAAAACTATTGGATTTTCATCTTCCGGGGTTAGGGTTTTGGATTTTATTTATGTTAAAAAGGCCTTTAGAGCCTCATTTTAAATCATATTATTTTGAATGTGATTAGTCGTTGCATCTCTTCTCAGAGATAAGCTACCACCATTCTAGCGACTCTTTCACTGTGTATTTTTACAGTCTTTGTACATTTTCTCCCATTAATAGAAATTTTGTATTAATGTATCTCTGTGTTTATGGTTGAATCTCTAATATATTTATGTTATATTGTTGGATATCTGATACATATCTGTACATTTCATTATTATATCTCTTCTCTCATTTCATGCCGAAAATAATCTGGATCAGTGGTATCAAAGCAAGCTGCTCTTGATCGTTTTTCAGTGCATGTCCCCAATGAGGTCTGAGTATAGCAAGTTGGGTATAGAGCTTGTCTCTCTTGAGGAAAATCTCTCTCGCACACCCAAGAAAAACTCAATGGTGAAAGAAAATAAAAACGACAAAGCAAATGATTCTATCAATCTGTTGCTTGAGCAAGCTCTCATGCGACAGAGGGACAGAATGATGGAGAATTTTTTCCACATCCTTCAACGCCTATCGATAAAAATAGCCGCGTATTCATCAAACGACCACTTTGTAGGCACCTCTTCTTTCAAGGTACAATTTAATTTTGATATTCCCATATTTGAAGGACAGATAGATGTGAATGCCCTAGAAAAATGGTTAAATCTGCTAGAAGGTTATTGCTTTGTTCATAATTTCTCCGACAGGGAAAATATCACCTTCACACTCCTTAAGGATCTCTCCCATGTCAAACATTGGTGGGAAACTTATTGGGAGAAAAGTTCCACATAGGAGTATGGAATATATGGGGACGATCCCACTTGGGATTTTTTTGTGGATGCGGTAAAGGAACAATATTACCCTGTTGGAAACTATGAGGACTAGTACATGAGGTGGACCAAAGTGCGGCAAGAGAGGGGCCAAGCAGTGCTAGAGTTCACCAATACCTTCCATACCTTTCGTACCAAGTTGGGTATCAAGGAATCTGAGCGACATTTGATTTTGAAATACCGTGGGTCTCTACACAGATACATCCAAACTAAAATGGATTTTCTGGATATCTCATCACTTGATGTTGCTTATCGATATGTTGTTAAAATTGAGAAGAAATTTAAGCACCATAACAAGGAGGATTTCAAGTCTACAAATCCACAAAAAAAAAAGTATGATAAATATGGGCCTAACAAACCGCCTCCTGAAAATTGGTCCAAGCCATAGGAGAATAAGGGTCACAGAAAGACGAAGAAGGACACCGAAAAATGGTGAAATTTCCACAAAATCCATTGGCACAACACCGATGAATGTCACTCAAAACAGTCATTGGTGGCCGAGATCAAATACAAGGAGACGAACCCTGATTCAAAATCTGATTAAGAAAATACCGATAGAAGACAGATCATCGATGTATATCCCACTGCTATTGTCGCGATCGCAACAATTCAACTAGAAGAAACAATAGATCATGAAGAGGGGGAGTGGATTTTTCATTCACATGTGTGGGTGAAGGGGACCCCGCTACATTTTATTGTTGATATCGGAAGACATAAGAACCTCATCTTAGCAGAGGTCGTCAAACAATTGGGATTTTTGACAACACCACACCCGCAACCATACAACATCGAGTGGCTTTGCGAGGAACGAGATATTCATGTCAGCCAACAATGTCGATTGTCATACATCATCCATCCCTTCAAGGATCAGGTATTATGTGATGTTTCCCCATTGAACGTCTCTGATGTTCTCTTAGTCCAGCCATATATGTGGAAGCACCATGTTATTTATGAGTCTTGACCCCGTAGTGTCATTATTACTCTAAAGGGTCATCTCTATATAATACCAGAGGTAATTCCAACTACTGTTCCACCTAAACATTTCTGCAAAGTAGTATCTCATACTACACAATTCAGCTTCTTCACAATCTGCTCAAAAGGTGAACAGAAGGATACTGCAACCACTACAGCCTCGGCCCAAGCACCTTCTATCCAACAAAAGCAAGTCGAAAAGGATGTAGCAAAGAAAAAAAATTCTTTCTGCACACATAAATCTCATGTAGCCCAACTGGTTGAACAGATTCAACCCTATCAACAACAGGTTCATGACATCCTTCCACAAACCAAGCAGCGCGACGTCTCCAGCAAGGAAAGCGGTGCACCAAGATTCAATTACAACAATCGCTTTCCCCTTTCCCATGGGATCTCAATGGAATGGAGACCATTGCTTCCTAAGGAGGGAGGATTGATCCAAGTGAATATTAGTGGTCACCCACCTATTCCAACTGGCTCAATTTGGCAGTTTTGTTCCTAGTATTTGAGTCTCAAACTTCTGGGGTTATTTTGAGGCCCTAAACAACGTTTCTAGGGCTCGCCACAGTCAAAATATAAACATAGCGAGTTTGTAATGGAAACATGTGTATTCCTTGTATATACCTTTCTAACGAGCTATCGTGTGCCCCAAACATAGATCGTATGCCAAAGTTACGCCTTCGGGAAGTTGATACACCAAACTACCCAAAACGAGGTCCACAAAACTGTTGGTTTTTCATCTTTCAGGGTTATGGTTTTGGATTTTATTTATGTTAAAAAGGCCTTTAGAGCCTCATTTTAAATCATCTTATTGCGAATGTCAGTAGTCGTCGCATCTCATCTAGGAGATAAGATGCCACCTTTCTAGCAAGTCTTTCACTCAGTATTTTTACAGTCTTTATACATTTTCGCTCATTAATAGAGATTGTGTATTATTGTATCTCTGTGTTTATGGTTGCATATCTGATATATTTCTGTTATGTTGTTGGATATATGATACATCTCTGTACATTTATTTATTATATCTCCGCTCTCATTTCGTGCCGAAAATAATCCGGATCAGAATTCAAGAGGAATTCATGCCCATAAATGTCAAACAATCGAGAATGGAGGTAATTGGTCATTTGGAAATTTTGAATTGACCCTAAGAATCTTGATTTTAGAGCTTAAATGGTGACCAAGAAAGAAATTTCAAATTATGCATTTTTGAAAAATTTGAGAAATTTCGAAAATTTGAAATTTTGGGGATTTTTCGTACAGTGATGTCTTCATGATGTGTTGGCTATGTGGTGGGTGACTTGGAAGTGATGTCATGGAATTCCATGGTGGCAAGGTACGGGTTGCAGTAAATTTTTGTAGGTCCTACAAGTGACTTGGACACCATGATAAAGGATGTGGGGAGATCTATATGATAAGTGGTATCAGGAGGTTTAAAAGGTGGTTTTGTGAATTACCAAAATCCTTTGAAATGGTTTTGGATTTGTCACGTGTCACCTTGGTAGTATTGTGGTTTTGGGTTCCTTGTGAATAATTTTTAGAAATACCAGAATCCTCTGAAATGGTTTGGAGATTCCATGTGTTAACTCAAGGGTGTGGTGGTATCGGAGGTAAGTACAATGATAAATCCCATGCAACTTTAAACACTAAAATCATTATGGACCTTGTATCTTCCTTTGATATTCATCGTCTGATCGAAGGAATGGGAAAGTTGCATGCACTAGAGAAAAGGTTGTAGGATGGGAGTGTCCCATCCTTGAAACCAATAAAAGGGTGCAACATAAAGACCTGGAAGAAGAGGTGGGACCCTTATCCCATCCGTGGTCAGATAAGGTACTAGGTGGACATCTGAGTATGGTGGGGCCCGAAGGATAAAGGTAAAGTAAAACAACTAAAAGAAGAAATAAGAAAGAGAGAAGGAAGAATGTCTCAGAGGTTGAGAAGGTAGGTTTAGGGTATCCAAGGGGATGACATGGCATCACCTCATGGTTCCATGTGGACCTAACATGTACCATGTAAATAGAAAACAATCAAATTTCTCAGAAATTTATAGTGTTTTGCAGATCATAATCTTGCAGGGAATTTTTGAAGGCTTAAACAATGTTTTTAGGAAACAAAAACCCATAAGAATAGAGGTATATCTTTGAATCTCAAAAAAAATAGCTTGAGGAGATATTTCCAATGAGCTATCTCGAGAATAAAATAGAGCTCGTATGAGAAAGTTACACTCGAAACAATGCATGGTATATTTTCAGTACCAGTCTACTTCTAGAAGGCATAACTCCCCACTCAAAATTTAGTTTGGGGCACAACATAAGTGTATGGAAATTTATTGAACCATAGAAGAAATATATGAATCCATATTGGTAATATATGTACCTAAACGTGTATAGGATGAGAGAGAGTATTCCGGTAGCATTCAGTGCTAAAAGGGGGAATCAGTCAAAACTTCAATAGGATGTAACTAGCAACTTGGATGTTGGATGAAGGTGAAACATGGTCAAATTGTTCAAAATGAAAGCATGAAGAAACCCAGTTGAGCTCCTGTCAAAATCCCAAAGGGGTTGGCGTAGGGATGCAAGAATAGGGCTAAAATTGCACTAGAATGAAAAGTTTACAAAAGGAGTAAATGGGTAATGTTAAAATGACTATAACTTATTGCTCATAACTAAAAATTGAGAAAGGAGATAGTAATTGGAAATGTATTGGATAGAAAAATATAGCTATCCACCCATAAATGTGAATTGAGCAGTAAAATTTACAAGCAATTAAAAATAAGAATTATGGTGCACTTAAAGGGGTAGAATTGTGCATAATTTTATAGTTTTGTTGAATTATTTTGTCTAACAAATCCTATTGCATGCACATTTTTCATAATCAAGGTAACAAATAGAACAAAGAATAATTTAAAAAGAGACTAGAGACATGGAAGATGCACAAAGAACTTACAACCATGAAGATTAAGTATGGGGGTTGCATGTCAGCATGGGAAATGCAAGGATAGAATAAAATGGACACGGAGAAGAAAAAGAGGAAAGCTTAATTTTGGTAGAGAAAATAAAGAGTCTGCAAAGATATGTGTTGAGTTGTATAGCTGATAATGAGAGTCTTATGAAAGATCAAGGGAAATAGAATGGATTCAACATCAAGTTGTTGCAGAGTTTGGAAAAAATAGAAAAGAAGGTGGATAAGGAGACATATTCAAGTGAGTCAAAGGATCAAATATATCATACCAAAAAGTAATAATCTAGAAATGATAGTAGACATCATCATCACTCACCAAGACATTTAGTTAGAAGAGAAGAAAATAGTCAAAGTTTATCTCCTTTCGGAAAGAATAAGAGGAGGTGTGGGGTGGATGAATTTCAGTGGGAGTTCAAGAAGATCAAACCTCCTACATTTGATGATGAGCACAAGAAATATGAGAATGTAGAGGCTTGGTTTTTGCGGATTAGGAATTCTTTCCAATTGCACAATTATTCTTCACAAGTAGAAGGTAGAATAACAATTTACCAACTCAAGGGAAAAGAATCAATGTGGTGGGACCAATTTTTGCAAGTAAAGCACATTGATGAGAAGAAAATCACTTGGAGGAAATTCAAAAAGTATTTTTAGAAGAAATGATTATCTAAACATTATTATGACAAAAATATGAAGAGATACCATGGTTTCCACCAAAGATGGATATTGATTTCTTCATTAATTTGATGCCTGAAGCAGCCCCAGTGTCTAAGAATCCTTATAGGATGAGTACACTAGATCTGAGGGAATTGCAAATGAAGCTTGAATAAATTTTGAAGAAGGGTTATATACACCTAAGTGTGTCGTATTGGGGTGCCCCAGTGTCATTTGTGAATAATAAGGATGAAACCTTGAGGTTATGCATTGATTTCAGACAACTGAATAAGGTGACTGCGAAGAAAAAGTATCATTTTCCAAGTACAAGTGATCTTTTTGAACAACTAAAAGATGAAAATATATTATCCAATATTGATCTCAAGTCAGGCTACCATCAGGTCAGAATTAAAGAGGAAGATATCAAAACGACAAAATTTAGAACAAGGTGTGCCCATTATGAGTTTACAATGGTGCCATATGGGTTGTCAAATGCACCATCTATCTTCATGTGTTTAATGAATGAAATTTTAAAAAATTACTTGGATAATTTTGTTGTTGTCTTCTTGGATGACATACTCATCTACTCTAAGTTTGAAGAAGAGCATGAGAAACACTTGGATGGTGCTACAAATATTAAGGGAGCATCATTCATATGCAAAGTTGAGCAAGTGATCATTCGATCACAAGAATATACATTATTTGGGCCATATTATTTCATAGGAAGGGATAGTAGTGGATCCTAAGAAGATGAAATCCATTGAAGGATGGACAACATCAAATAATATCTCAGAGGTGAGGTCCTTCATGCGACTTACGGGTTGTTACAGAATATTTATTGAATGCTTTTCAAGAATTGTGTATCCAATCACTTATTTAAAAAAGAAAGGTGTGAAGTTAGAGTTGATCATTGAATGTGAAGAAAGATTTCAACACTTGAAAAATTTATTGACAAGTGAACCTATTTGAATATTTTTGATCCCAATGAAGACTTCATTTTGTGCATTGATTCTTGTAAGGAAGATCTTGGGGGAGTCCTTATCCAAAATGGGCATGCGATATGTTATGAGTCAATGAAGTTGAAAGAGCACAAGAGACATTATGCCGCTCATGATTTAGAATTGGAAGCCATAGTTCATGACTTAAATATGTGGATGCATCTGTAAGTTTTAAACCTGTGAGGTACAACAATGCATATAGATTCTTAAGAAAAAAAATTAATCAATGGCTCATTCACATAGTACACATAGATGTATACCAGAAACCCTCAACCTGGAAAACCTTTCTTATTTCATTATATCGAATTTCACCATTCAACATACAATATATACAATGTTTTTAGGTATTCCGTGGATAGAAAAACCCTAATCCCTTAATCCGGGATTAATTTAGAAAACCGCTAAAAATAGCAAAATCCGCAGACGCAGTTATCGAATCTGACGCGCCCACACACACACATGCAAAGAATATAACACATACCCAACAACATAATCTTATGGGAAAGATATTTGAGTTGAGGATAAACCATAGTGGTCTGAAATATTTGTTTGGACAACCCACTTTGAATGCCATACAAATTATATGGCTAGAATTCCTCAGTGAGTGTGACTTTGATATAAAGCATATCGAAGGAAAAGAGGACAAGGTGGTTGATGCACTCAGCAGAAGAGTGCATGAGATGCATTCTACAACCATTAGCATGTGTAAATATAATTTAAAAGATAGAATTTGGAAGTTGCAAAATTAGATCAACATTATATGAAAACAAAGGAAGCATTACAACAAGGTAATTTGCAATATAAAATTAAATATTATGAGATGAGAGAGGATGGAATCCTCATGTACAAGGGAATATTGTATGTGCCTAAATCTTAAGAGCTGAAAAATGTGATGTTGAGAGAAATGAATAATGTGCCTTATGTTGGGCACCAAGATACCATAGAACATTTACAGTTGTAAAGAGCCAATATTTTTGGCCATGTATGAAGAAAGAAGTGGCTGATTATATATTCAAACGTCTAGAATGTCAAAAGGTAAAGGATGAGAACATAGATCTGGCTAGATTGCTATAGCCATTGCCCATTCCTAAGTGGAAAAGAGAAGTTGTGACAATTGATTTTATTACCAAGCTTACCATAATAGTGAAGCAACATGATTCCATGATGGTGGTGGTGGATAAGATAACCAAAGCTACTCATTTTATTCCAGTGAAGCTCACTCACAAGACATTTAACATTGTAGAGATTTATATGAGAGAAATTTCTAGGATAGATGGTGTGCCTAAGGAAATTGTTTCTGACATATATCCCAATATCACATCAAACATTTGGAAGGGGATATATAAAGGATTTGGTACAATTCTCAATTTTAGCACAAACTATCACCCATGATCAGATGGGAAAACATAAAGTGTCAAGCAAATGATTGAGGATATGTTAGGAATGTATGTGATGGATAAAGAATCAAAATAGGAATATTATTTACATTTAGTGGAGTTTAATTATAATAATGGGTATCAGACATCTTTGAATATGAGCCCATTTGAAGGAATACATGGTTGAAAGTGAAACACACCAGTGAGATGGGACAATCCAACAGATAGAGTAGTGGTTGGACCAAAACTGCTCAGGAAAATGGAAGAGAATATGGTGAAAATAAAGCAGAATTTAAGGTTGCACAAGATAGGAATAAACTTTATGATGATAAGAGTAGAACCCACAAAGCGTTTAAAGTGGGTGATCATGTGTTCTTAAAATTAAAGGCCAATAAAAGTTCCTTGAAGTTGGGGAACTACTAAAAGTTTGCAGCACACTATTGTGCACCATTCGTATCCTAGAGAGGATTGGTCCAGTTGCATACATTATTGCACTACCTGCATTCATGTAAATTCATAATGTATTCCAGGTGTCTTTACTTAAAAAGTATGTGTCTGCTGCTAATCATGTAATTGATTGGAATGTGATCTAGGTGGAGCAAGAAGGTGACATTCAAGTTAATTCCATGTGATTATTGGATATGAAAGTCAAGATGCTCCATAATCGAGCCATAGGGCTAGTAAAGGTCCATTGGGCATGTTATGGTCTTAAAGATGAAATGTGGGAGCATGAGGATTCCATGTGGAAGGAGTACCTGCATATTTTTTAATATTTTTGAAGAAGTTTTGTGTGTAAATGTGTATATAATGCATTAAGTACAATGCATAAATAAGGGGGAGGGGAATATAATACCCCTAGGCCAAACCCCAATTGTAAATGTACATATGCTTTATAGGTTGGTGAGTCAGGATGTTTTGGGCCAAAGTACCTTTGTATATATGTTTTGAGGTCAGGGTGTTTGTGTGATTTAGGCCAGGGATCCCATGAGTTGAAAGGATAGAAAACCTAACAAATGTAAATTGTAATCACATTCAATTATATTAATAAAATGCATCATTCTTGCAGACCAAATTAGAAAAAAAGAGTATGGGGGGTTAGAAATACATGGGAGGGAAAGGGGGATAAGGGATTAAGGAAGCCCCTGGCTAAGCCAAGGGGGATTAAGCCAAGGAATAAAATAATATTATTCCTAAGTTAAAAAGTCATATTTTATGTCTTATCCCAAACTGTTCCTAAGTGGGAGGAAAAAATCACTAAGTGGAGAAAATGGTGGTTCTTTGAGTGCCAAGTGTCAAGTTAGGAACATGCATATATAATGTTGGGAATTAGTGTAATTCTAATTCTTTTTCCAATAATTCCATCATCCATACCTATGCCTGGAAAGTATAAGAGGTGGAGCTAACTATTACCCACTAAATCCTGGGTGGTTTGGGTGGAAAATATAGGTTGTCAGGACCGTGGGGCATTCTCTCTAGGTGAGAGAATTGTTGGGAATAGTTTTCCCTATGTGTTGGTCAAGTGGGTGTTGTAATTCTTAGAGAAACCATGTGTTCCAAATGCTATAGATATTTGAGACTTCCTGGCCGACCTGTTGTTGAATCCCTGGAAGGGAAGTGGGAAAGTCAAAGGACTGTTGAGCATAGAAGGGGTGAACTTCCTTGGATGGGAAAAGATGTGGGGAATGGGATCCCGTGAGTTGGGAATTGTTGCTATATTCGACACTTGGGCCTGCATTTTATTAAGTTTTCTGCCAGACCTTAGTTTGGCTTAGGTACCTTTTCCCTGGTGTAGTTATAACCCAACTTGGGGATGACTTTTTGTTGAAAGTGCACAAACAACTAAGTCTATGGCTGGGAGGAACGTCGGAGGTATGCAATCAATCAATGATTTCAATTAAAATATAAGTGTCTTTTATGTTCTTGTAATGATTTACGTGTGATTAATTATGTTGATTCTATTATGATTTAATTGTACATATTTATGTGTGAATTGAATGTTGTAGAATTTCATATTCATTGCATATGCAGGGCATGGTAATCATTAAATGGTATAAGAGTCTTAATGTAAAGAATTCAAATAAATTCAAATATTCATTTGTGATAGAAGTCGGGTTTCAGTGTGGTGTGGCTTATCTTGGAGGATGGGGATGTTACAAATTTGTCTAGAAAAATGAATGGATGACACCTACAACACATCCAATGCAACCTCCTCTTCACTCTCTCATAATATCCTCTCTTAGTCATTTTTGGTGTGCAGGGGCCATACCTAGGGTTAATCATTTAAATAAAAACAAAACCCTTAGACATCGACCCTTTTGGTATCACCTACAGATAAAGTGAAGTCTCACTCGAGGCATATAGAGGGGATACATGGACCAAGGTTCTGTAGTGATGACGGGAAGTGAGGCATCATTCAGGTCCTTTACTTATGTGCGAAGTTCTCATAGTTTAACAATTATTTTGTTATGAAACATAGTCTATGCACAACATAACATCATATATGATATATACATTTAGCATAAACCAGGAAACAACATATAATGAAACCAAAACATAACACACAGATTTATGTGGTTCATCCAACTTGGGATATGTCCACAATGACTGGCTTCTTATATCATTAATTAATAGATTTCTTACAAATGCACATTGTGCTACAAGATATGCAATAATAACATTTGCCCAAACCTACCTAGTTGTTCTACTGCAGTGCGAGTTCACTCTTCAGTCATAATACAGATTCCCTCCTTCACTCAAATCCCTTACCTAAAAAACATTTTCCACTTACATGCACCATCACCCAACCCCACACTATTTCCTTTCGTACATATTTATACATACCAATAGGGATAAGTCTGTTACAAAAGTGGAAAAAGTGTCCCCCACAAATCGTTACAAAAGTGGACAAAATGTCCCCAAACCCCATGGTTTATAACAATTTTCCATCTTCTGTGCACTACTCAGTCACACATCCTTTTGTCGTGCTTCTTAGCATCCGCTATCATCGCACACTATGGTCCATATGATGATTTCCTTTTTCCCTTTGACTTGCTTTTTGGTGCAGATCCCAAAAATTATCCAAAGTGCCTCTCCAACATGCCCCCAAAACTCACTTGTGGCTCGTCTCGAGCCACTCAAGCCTATTTCCAGTGTGCCATGAATGTGTCAAAGGTTTCCTTCATTTTTGTATCCCTTTCATTGACTTCCAGTTCTTTCTTCAAAATTTTATCGAATATTTTGGTTGTCACGCGATCATGCACCTTCTCAACACCTTATTCTACTGCTTGTTTGATGAGTCGTTGAGTCTATGTGAGGGTCATTATCACTATGTATGATTCTTCTTACAAAAATTATATCTATTGTACACATTCCTGCTACTCCACCCTGAGATGATTCATTTCTGAATACAACTTTCAATTTTTGTTCATCGTAGTTTCCACCTATGCTAGTGGATATGTTCCCATTTCTTCATGTAATTTTTGCACCTTTCCTTGCGCAGTCTAAATCTTCTGACTTATCTCCTATTGGACCTTGTCTTCATTTATTTGTGTCCAAACACCCATAGTTTTTGTATATAGTTTCATGCACTCTACTTCTATAGTTTTTATATTGTCGACCGTTGTGGTCGCAGTTTGCTTCCTCATCTCCCTCTCTTTAGGTGGCGTACTTGGTGTCACATGTGCTTCCAAATCCACTATACATGTGCATAAGCCTTGAATGGATTCACTTATCCTAGTCCAGGGCCCAACCCCTTTCATGGAAGACCTGTGATGCACACTATCAAATCAATATCAATGGATACTGGCCTGTCTAGCCATAGATATCCTTCATGTACACAACTCAACATCATTTTCATGCATGTGGTGATCTCCCGACTCAGTCTAAAATGTGATATGTTGAATAGGTTTAGAAGAAATTCTTTCTACAACAACCTATGCCACGCCTGTGGTTCTATGACAATCATGTGGGTCTCAGAACTAATGGTTTTTAGCATGAAATTATTGGGTATGAGATCCATAAAATTCTTTTCATCAATGATATCATGGTCGACATACTTCAGAGATGGTATCATAACTAACATATACCTTTATAATATGACACCTCCTGGGATCAATGACTCAACTAATGGATACCTTTCCTCTTTCTATAAATAAATGTGTGTCGTCGATGGATTTCTTGGCGGGATATAATCCCTAGGAAATAGTTCAGCTGAAGATGAAGCTTCCTGTGTTTCTTCAACTATTGGTGGCATTGTGGGTTGGCTGTGTGGTTTCTTCTATACTGAGTAAGATGGTGTTGCTTCCTTAGGTTCCATCTTCCTCTACGATGTTGGTTTCAACTTTTACCTAGTTCTAAGACTCTATTCTCATCTTCAACTCTATAACTTTGGCTTCTTCGGTTGTGTAATGTCCAACTCTCTATGGTGAAAAATAATCCCTTGTTGGTCCTTTGCATGCTTTTCTACTTCATTTCCAGTTGTAGTTTCCTTTCACACCTAATTTTTCCGTCTAATCCACTAATGGTTGCCATTCATCACTAGCTTTTATTGCTCCATCACTTTGTATCTTCGACAAATTTTCTGTTCGATTTTTCAATTGGTCAGATCTCCTGCAATTAATGTTACATGGTACCACTACTTTCATTGTCATGATAACTCTTTATTGCACGTCTCATCATAGAGTGTGTTAAATCCTCTTAGATTTCATTTTCACATTCTCAACTTTCTACATGATCTCTTCCTTCTTTGCAATCTTGTTTTCTTTATCTACGATTACTTTTCTTTTTTTCTGCAACAGATTCTTGATCTTCCTCTTTACTTAAAACTCATTTCATTCTTTTTATTTCTTTTTCTCTCTTTTCCTTCTTATGGTACACTATGATACAATTTTACACTATGCAGCTCCTCTAGTGCGCAGAAGGGTGACCATCTCTATATAGTTTCAGCCGAATCCCATTCACTAGTCCTTCCATGATTCATCCATTCAACTGATCTAACTGAACAACACCTGCACCAATCACATATCTGATCATGTATGGTCCTAGTCAGTGCGTCCTTAACTTTCCTAGGTGTTGTAAGAACTTGTTGTCGTAAAGTAGTACTAGATCTCCTATATAGAACTTCTTATCCTTGATGTTTCTATCGTGCCATGCATTAAAGTGATATTCCTCTAGTGTTAGTAACTGTGATATCCATTCTTCTACTGCCTTAGAATATGTAAGGTCTGTCATCACTGCAATGCGTAGAATTGGTACAAGAAACACCATGGTCATGACTGATTCTTGACCAAATACTAATCTGAAGAGTGTTTGTCCTGTCAACTTCTTGCATATATTTTTGTAAGCCCAGAGTATTGTAGGGATCCTTAAATCCCAGTCATCTCACCCTATGTTGCACACCTTGGTCAGTGAATTATAAAGTATCTTATTGAAGGCCTCCACCATTCCATTTTCTTGCAGGTGATATGGAGTCCTCTTTCAATATTGTATATGGAACTCTTATGTTAGTGATGCAATGTTCTTTTTCAAAAAGTATGTCCCCTGGTTTCTCTTAAGTATTTTAGGACACCCAAACCTTGCAACTATGTTTTCAAACAAGAATCGCACAATTGTATCTGCATTGTAATATGTAACTGGTTCTTCTTCTTCCCATTTGGTCAAATATTTTATCACGGTAATTACGTATCTGGATCCTGTTCTTATTGTTGGTGGGTTAATTGGTCTGAAAAATCCACTACGCATTTTTCAAATGCTTGTAAGGTAACTTGTGGATTCAAGGGCATCCCATCCCTTCGTGATGGTCTTCCTACTCTCTGACAAACATCATAGTTATGACAATATTCCTTCGCATCCTTATGGAGTGTAGGACACCATATCCTTTCACATAATATCTTCTGTTTTTTCGCCTTTCCTACATGATATGCTCCTGCAACTCCATCATGTGCTTATGCTAAAATCATGGGTCTTTCATGTTCTAACACACATTTTCGCAGTACCCCATCTATGCCTAACTTATATATGTTTCTTGTGATCAACTCGTAATCTACTGATCTATGTTGGCCCTTGACCAAGTTTTGAGGATCCTTGGTCATGTTTGACCTACTTTTGGGACTTCGACAGACTGTCGAAGGCAGAGTGCAAGTCGAAGCGCATATTGTGGGATCTCAGCCCCTTTTTAGGGATTTTTGGGTTTTGGGCTTATGTAATGGGTATGGGGATGTTGACCCATGGGTTTACCCATGTTTAGGCCCTTTTTGTAATGTATAAATAGAAATCTAGGCGATGTAAGCAAGGGTGCAAGGGTGTAATTCTAAGTGTTGAGTGCAAATTGCAAATGATTTGTGCATGTTGTTTTGAGAACTTCCAGAGCTAAGTGCAAGTGACTGTAAGGGATTGTGTAAAGGCTTTGTGTTGTAACCTAGCTCGGGGAAGGGGGATCTAGCGAGGTGTGCACAGATATCCTGTCCTATGCAGAGTAGGATCTTGTGGCTTTGTGAATGTAGAAGATTGATGGAAGATAATAAAGAAGAGAAGAGTTGGTGGACGTAGCCCCAGGTTGGGGATTAACCACATATATCCTGTGTTTAATTTCTTAGTGCTTTGATAAAGATGAATGTTGGATATATATGTTGATGATTTGTGCTTAATAATGTGAATGGATGCTAGATCTGATCTATCTTTAAGTGCTAAGTGCTTGGGTGTATTAGATCTTCTAGGCTACTGCGTTGATTTGTTGTTAGGGTTTATTTGCGTTGTAAATCAAGGTTAAATACTGATTAGATGTAACTGCTAAGTGCTCTGTTAAGGTGTTACAATCACAAATCTATGCCCCAGCTAAGGTTGCAGAAACTGGAGTCCTGCAACCACACCTGCCTCTACCTCGGGTGAGACTTCATTTGCTTCGCAAGTGTTGCCGAAAGGGCCGATAGTTAGGGTTTTGTTGGTGTGTTGTTGTAGAATTGAACCCTGGGTCTGCCCCTGTGCTAACAAATAGTTCTGTTGCCACGACTTGAAGCTGCGATTGTTGGGAACTAAAGAAAAGAAAGCTCTGTGCGTAGATCTGTTGCTTTTTCTTTAGTGTGCAGTAGTCTACTTGACTTGTGAAGCTCTGTGCTAAGAAGAAAAGTCAGATCTGAAGAAAAGAGGCAAGATCTTAAAGATTCGTGCTTTGTTAAAGGTAAGAACAGTGAAAAGTTTGATTGAAAAGGTAAGATAAGTGGAAATTTTTATTTCAAAAGTATGGATCTAGGTATGTTTGATAAATTTTGTCCTAACTTGAAAAATAGGGCACAACTAGATGAAATAAGGTTTGATATGAGTAGATCGGATAGAAATAATGAAAGATATGTTATTCCTATGAATAGAAAGAATGTTTGGAATAACAAATGTATGCAAGACCCTAGAAAGAATTTTTTGCAGGTTAGCTACTATGATCCTAGTGCCCAGTAAATAAAAGGTTGGGGATCATTTCAAAGAAAAAGAAGATTAACCCTTTGTTATAATTGTAGAAGACCGGGACATATTGCTAAGGAATGCCCTGGTAGAAGACCTAGTTGTCTTTGTTGTAAAGCTATGGATCATGAAGTTTTGGATTTCCCTAGAATGATTGCTAAGGTTAAAAGAATGAATATGAGACAAAAAAACCCTGAGGAAGATCAAGAAACTAAGACCATGGCAGAACCCCAGAAAGAATCATAGAATGTATTGCTACAAATGAAAGACACCCTAAATGATCACAGAAATATCAACTCATCAGAGATCTTCAAAGAAAAATAATGCATAGAAACAAGAATAGGAGACTTCGACATTGATTGTGTTATGGATGAGGAAACACGGGTGAATATCATGATAGAAAGAACTTGGGAAATTCTGGGAAAGCCTGTTATGAATCCTTCATTGGGAGGAATAGGATTATTCAGAGGAAATATGATAACCCTATGTGGAAGACTCACCCAGATGTCTATGAGTGCTCATGGAACTTTGACAAAAGAATATTTCAAGGTTGTTAAATTTATTGAGAGCAACATCCCATTTGCTATGTTACTAGGAAAAACCTGGATTGAGAAGGATCAGGCCGGAAGAAAAGAAGATGACATCTTATAACAAAAGAAGAAAGAATTAAAGTATTTCATGACTAGGAGGATATCGCACTTGATTGAAGAACAGGAGAACATATAAAAGTCATTTAGAACCAGAAACTTGGATATCAAAGTCAAAAGAACACAAGAAGACTCATCGAAGAGTAGAGAACCTACCCCAGAGAGAGAAGAAGTATTAGCCTTGAACCCTATGAAAGACCATCAACAACGTGAAGCTACTATGCTAAAAGGAGATAATAATCAGAATGGAAAGAGGAACACCGAAAATAATATTACAGGGAAGAAGGCTAGAAATCTCACTAAGAAGAGAACAAAGATAGAAAAGTTGCAGAATGTTCCAGAAGGGACTTCGCAGAAGAAAGGTTTTCAAAAATGGAACTTCACTAGGATATAAGAACAACGCAACCTGGAACTTCACCACGGCAAAGAAATATAACTGTTGGAGGCATTATGACCATTAGACCGATGGCCCCAAACAGTTAAAACAAAATTTATGGCCATAAATATTTCCATCAGATCGTTGGGATCGCGCCACAATGGACATAACCGCATTTATGAAGGCTTCTCATCCATTGGAGAGATCCGTTACACCGATGTCTACTTATTGCATCGATTTTTGCACCGAAAACACTTTTGTGAATTGTATC
This sequence comes from Picea mariana, assembly GCA_032191745.1. Lineage (NCBI taxonomy): Eukaryota > Viridiplantae > Streptophyta > Pinopsida > Pinales > Pinaceae > Picea > Picea mariana. The sequence goes on along the minus strand of JASDQU010736678.1, from coordinate 224,210 downwards.
CTATCCAACTCATTGCTACCGCGTTGTGTTTATTAAGATCGACACATGTTATATTGCTTTGAGAACTCATTCATCTACTTGAGTTATCCAATCTAAGCATGCATGTCGAACAAGCTCAGCGCCACAGAGAAATTTGTCGAAGAATTTCTAATCGACCTTATGGATTAGAAGGTGATGTCCGTCGGAGTTCAAGCCTCATCAACGAGAGGAGTGCAAGCCTCCCCATCGACTGCTCATGGATCCAGACCATCCCGACCTATAGCAGAGAAAAGAACCTAGCATTGAGATGACTTTGTGAATGCGAATTTAATCCCGACTATCCTGACCAACTACATCCCACCTTTGGCTGGAACGGTGAGTCATGACAGTGTCGCAAGAGACTTTGATTACACTATGGTTACTGCATACCTCTCGAAGGGGATGTGTGCAATTAGAACGCAACAGGATAAGATCGCAACATTAAAATTCAAGTATTTCAACCTATGGGACCGCAAGAACTACAACATGCTCGCTCCTTACAAGTATTTGACCAGGACGAAGGGGAAGAACTCAAAAATAATCCCCCAGCCATGGACTATGAACCTCATGCAGTCCACCCTCTCGAATGTAATGAAGATTCCACACTTTGAAAGGCACCAGAAGGTTAAAACATGTGTTAAGCTCCTGCTATCGTGATACCATGACGGTTATCTATGGCTAGATCGACACATCACAATCAATCTGATGTTGATCCATAGGATCACCATATTGAGCATGCAGGGACTCGACCCACAGGACTTCTACCCAAGGAAGGCTACATATTGTGCATTGGCACAGAGGATCAAAGACACATATGGAGATGTAGAAAAGGGGACGTGAGGCTACAAGGTAGCTTCCATCCAAAATGGTGCAGTGTGCTTGGCTTGCCAGCTGATCACAGGAAAGCTCGTGAGAAAGAACAGAACTACATAGGTCACAGGATTTGTTGTTGACCTCGTCAGGAAATGTGTAGAAGGACTCTAGATGAATTGGGCGAAGTACCTAGTCAACCAGTTGGAACTGGATTGCCGCAAAGCTTAGGATCAGGGCTATGAGTTCCACTTTAGCTGGCTCATGATCCTCATAGCATTTACTACTTGGGAGATGCAACCTTCCTGGACATTGAGCCATTCGAGCCGCTCGCTGCAAAGTTCACCACGCTCTGGTACTCAAGTGATATGGGAAAAAAGTGGTAGTCGAACGTAGTATTCCATACGTACTATCTCCAGTTGAAGAGGGATATTGGGGTTGTCCCTTGCATGACGTTGAACACCCTACACTGGTTCAGACCTCTCATGAATTTTTGTGCAGATGGACACTTCATTTATATCACTGTGCGCGAAGACAAGCATAAATAAGAGCTTCAGTCATGCTATAAGCTCACGGAGGAGGACCTCAACGAGATAACTAAGGACTAGTCAGCAGACCTCCTTATCCCTGTTGACCCTGCAGAAATGTCTGATCCTGAACTTATTGGCAGCTTGGAGGCCAGTCACAAATAACACAACACACCTGGAACCAACAAAAGGAAGAAGACCAAAGAAGTAAAAAACCTAAGCAATGCATCAGATGCAATTGCTTCAATATCACCTGGACAAGGAGGTGATGACAAAGTATATAGAGAATAAACCAATGGAAAATAAGATCAGTAGAAGCAAGCTGAAGTAACATTGCCTAGGGGTCCTGTTGATGAGGTTGATCCCTTGAAGAAAATAAAGGTTTCCCCCACGAAACCTACCTCACGGAAGAATTCAAGAGCGAGCAAAACCACTATGCGAACCGTGCTCACGGTCGATGAATTCGACTTCATCATCATAGCTATAGCAGATGCCTCATAGGACATATTGCAGAAACATGAAGCCAAGCAAGAGGAGTTGTACGACAGAATCGAGGTTGAACTCAAAAAGGTACATCAGGCCCTTCAATCCAGCCACACAGTATCCACTACGTCCCCGCCATTAGAAGCACCAGAGTTGGATGATGAGCCTACCCAACTCCACAGACTAGCTGATGCGACCGAAGCTCACCTTCGTCGTGCACAGGAAGAAATGGAATAGGCCACAGAGGCCCTAAAGCAAGTGTAAAAAGTAGTCATAGATAAATGTTGAGCTGCACAGCAGGATAAGGTTGCTCTCCAAACAAAGTTTGAAGAGGATAAAGCACAAGTCTAGCAAGAGAAAGATAAATTGCTCCTAGAGGAGCTTAGAGTCAAAGAAGCAGTCAACAGAGCACTTCATTCTGTGACAGGCTTAGAGAAAAAAGAGGAAGAACCAGTAGAGCATCAAGTAGCACATATTGAGAAATCTATCTAGCATATTCAACAAAGAATCGCAGATCTGGAGCTATAGACATTTCCCAACACTTTGCAGCATGTACAAGATCAAAGAGAAGCAACTGCTTGAAGCATAGTTGAGAGAATCAAGGCCCTCGCCATGGAATGTAAAAAACTAAGTGATCATAGTGCCCAGACTTATGAGCGACTCATTGAGGATCTCGAATTGAAGGCATTGGAGTCACAGCTCCAGGAGGCAAAGAAACAAGCAAAAACAACACAGGCATATTTGAAGCCCCTGTCAGTAGTCAAGACGATGAAGCGATCCCAAGAACAACACACTGCTCAAAAATAGGTCCACACCATTCAAAGCAAAGTCATGGAAGTAACTCAGAGGCTCCAACTAGTCCAGGATGAGGCTTGCCAACTATTCAGAAAGATTGAAGGCCGAGGAGAAGAACCAGAACAAGTCATCACTGAAGCTGAAAAATGCTTAGAGGGACCTGTCAACGAATCAGTTATCCAAGAGTTCACCGAGAAGGAGGCCTTGGAGCAGCAAAAGGTCAAAGCAGCTCGATCCAAGCTCGAGGATTTTGAGGCAGAGCTACCCTGATCAGAATGACTCAGGACAAGTCACAGGTGAGTGTTGGGGGCCTGTTGGCCTTTGACCAAGTTTTGAGGATCCTCGGTCATGTTTGACCTACTTTTTGGACTTTGATAGGATGTCGAAGGTAGAGCGCAAGTTGAAGTGGAGATCACAGGATTTCGATCCCTTTTTAGGGATTTTTGGGTTTTGGGCTCATGTAACGGGTATGGGGATGTTGGCCCATGGGTTTAACCATGTTTAGGCCCTTTTTGTAATGTATAAATATAAAACTAGGCGATGTAAGTAAGGGCACAAGGGTGTAATGCTAAGTGCTCAGTGAAAATTGTAAATGCTTTGTGCATGCTGTGTTGAGAACTTGAAGAGCTAATTGCAAGTGATTGTAAGGGATTGTGTAAAGGCTTTGTGTTGTAACCTAGCTTGGGGAAGGAGTATCTGGCGAGGTGCACGCAGATCTCCTGTCCTATGTGGAGTAGGATCTTGTGGCTCTGTGCATGTAGAAGATTGACGAAAGATAATAAAGAAGAAAAGAGTTGGTGGATGTAGCCCCAGACTGGGGGTGAACCACGTATATCATGTGTTTACTTGCTTAGTGATTTGATATAGATGAATGTTGGATAGATCTGTTGATGCTTTGTGCTTAATAATGTCAATGAATGTTAGATCTGATCTATCTTTATGTGCTAAGTGCTTGGGCGTATTAGATATTGTAGACTACTGTGTTGATCTGTTGTTAGGGTTTATCTGCATTGTAAATCAAGGTTAAATACTGATGAACTGTAAATTCTAAGTGATCTGTTAAGGTGTTACAATCACAGATCTTTATCCCAGCTAAGGTTGCAGACATTAGATTCCTGCAACCACCCCTGCCTCTACCTCATGTGAGACTTCATCTGCTTCACAAGTGTTGTCGAAAGGGTCAGTAGTTAGGGTTTTGTTGGTGCGTTGTTATAGCATTGAACCCTGGGTCTTCCCCTGTGCCAACAATCTAACCACTAGTTTTTTCTTCTGGGATACTGTCATATTGGATGGGGCCACTCATGTGCTCAAGTATTGAACAATTTCTACAAACTGATCATCTACCATCTTGACTGAAAAGAATTGCACATATAGTAAGATATCATCTAGGTTACCTGCGTCTTCTCCTATCAGTATCTGCGACAAATGGTCTCGTCCTGCATTTAGTTTTCCTAGTTTCACCATAAATTCAAAATCATACTTCTAGAATAACAATAGCCATTTGTAAATTCTCCACCCCCCCTCCCCACCCCAACATTGGCTTGTCCACTAGATATCTAAGTGCAGAATGTTATGTATACATCTTGAAGTGGGATCCCTATAGATAATGTCTAAAATTCTACAAAGAATATATCATTTCCAAGCCTTCCCTTTTTGTCATTGTGTATTTTTTCTCAGTAGTCGACAACTTCCTGCTAGCGAAAGCAATTAGATGATCTAACTTTCCTTCCCCAAGTTGGGCTAACACTACATCAAGCACTATCGATGATGCATCCACATGGACATGAAACTCTTTCTACCACTCTAGGAATACCAGAATGGGTGTAGTTACTAACTTGTTTTTTAATACATCCAGACCCTTATGACATTCTTCATTCCAATGAAACTTAGCTTCTTTCTTCAATAACTTCTCCATTGGGGCTGTAATTTGCACATAGCCTTTAATAATTTTTCAGTAGTAACCGGTATGGCCCAACGTTGTCCTTAATTGTCGCATTGATTCAGGTGGTGGAAAATTAACAATTACATCTATCTTGCCTTAATCAACTAACAAACCTTGCTTGCATACCACATGTCCTAGTAGTATCCCAAATGGTGCGCATAAAATACATTTCTTCAAATTTAATGAAATTTGATATTGTCTACATAGATAAGGAATCAACCTTATAGTTTCTATGTGATCTTTAAACATGATAAAGACAATCCATTCATCTAGGTACACTTCAAGAAACTGATGAATAAACTCCTTAAAGGTTGCGAAAACACTCTAGAAAACACAATAGGTGGACTATTTAACCCAAACGACATCACTGTGTACTAGAAGCTTCCTTATTCCATCGCAAATTTCATCTTATATTTGTCTTCTGGTGCAATATTTATCTAATGGTATCCTAAAAATCCATCGGTGAACGAGTAGGCTTCCTATCCTCCTACGTTTTCCAATACTTCATTCATGAAGGGGGTCGAGAATGGGTCATGTAAGAAAGCATCATTCATCTTTCTTAAGTATACACAAATAATAATACCCCCCTCCTTCTTATCTTGAACCACCATCTGACTTATCCATTCGGATTCTGCGATGGGCTCAATTATAACAACTTATATCATCCTTTCAAGTTATGCTTTTACTTTTTCCTTGTATTTTGGATTCAATTTGTAAGGTCTCTATCTTATTGGTTTAACGTCTAGTTTCAAAGGATATTCATCTTGCCTAGTTCTCCAGCTATCCCCTTCATCTCTTAAAAAGTGGTTGAAAAAATATCTTGGTACTTGCGCAATATATTTGCAATCTTTTCCACGATCTCATCATTCCAATAATCCCCAATGTTTGCAAACTTTGGCTTCTCCTCCATGCCAATGTTCACTTTTTGCACTCTTAAGGGTTTTGTGTATGTGTTAGACTCATGTGTTGGATCCACTACATCGTGTCCTCCTTCAATTTCTGATGTGTGTACGTTTCTTAGGTCTTCTTCTTCTTTTTCATCCTCAACATTGTTATAACATTCTAACAATTTGTGAGTTGTCGCAGACTCTATTATATAAATATTTTCCTCACCCTATGAAATATTGCACAAAGGGCCTTATTCCATTTCCCTATGTAGACTTATCTTCCCTGCTGATAAAATCCAGAGAAAAAAATTAATATTTTCCCACATATATGCATCTTGCACACTATACAACATGTGTATACGCAGGCTTCTCCACTACAACCCGCGTACATCGAGATTTGTGCTAGAAAATGAAATTAAATGTCGGGTTTCCATGTCACAATAGGAGATCTATGATCCTTGGCCTTCCATATACTGGAAACATTCTAACTCAGCCCTTCAGTTTCATTGTGAAGGCTATAAATGGGCCAATTCCGAGCTATGGAAAGAGGAGAAAGAATTCAACTTTGAGAGAAAAGTTACTTCGGAGGAAATTTTTACTTCATATTGAGTCTTCATCCCTTTTTCCTTTAAGTCTGAACACAATGTTCAACCCCCAAGCTCTTCCCTTGTTGATTGAGAACCTCATTGTTTCTCTGTTATGATCTTGCCTTTGGTGGAGGATTGAAGTGGTGGAGGCCCAACTGGAAGGAACTTGGTTTCTCGGTTATGAACTGTGCCGACACAAAAGTCTATAACATTCTCACTTCTGTTGATCATTTATTAATAGAAATACTCTTTTCCCATCCAATTGATATCTGGAAAATATATGAGTTATTATCCATGGGCGTATTTGTTACGTTTATTAATGGATTGTGATATCTAATGTGCTAACCTTTTATATTACTACCATATGCTTTCTTTTCTTGTTTGTTGAGAATTGGTTGCAGGTATATAGCTTTGGGTCGAAGTGCTAAACGGTGGACTTCATTGAACATCTAGACGAGGTAGGCATCTTTCTTAGCTCGCTTGCATATTGGTTTATATAGCATGTTATTGGGATATAGTTGATTTCTTCATTCATTTCCGTCTGTTGTGGTTTACCCTAGCCATAGAGATATTTTCCTCGTAACAGACTCTCTATGCGTAATACACGTAGCTACTATTTATAATTTTCCTTCTTTCATAAAACATTTTCCTCTAATGACTTGTAAGACCGCATCAACCAAATGTGACTCAACTTCAAAAGTAAATGTTACCTTAAAATTCTGAATGAGCTCCCCCTAGTTCGTCGTTCCTCTGCGCACTTCTAGCTCTAAGTACCAGTTCTTGGAAACAGTCTCTAGCGTATTATGAACATGTGTGTCCATTCCTTCTTTGACAATTGCTTCCAGGTTGTAATACATTGTACCACATGATCCTTCAGATCACTCATCCCTGTATACTTGGGCATAATGTTCTTTGTTCCAAACCTGATCTGCATCAACCTTTTGCAATATTGTCAGTCCTCTATCCCTTCCTTGTGGGTTTCCCACCATCTTGCTAGAGTTTCTCTCGTGAAACATCTAATTCTAATAACCTTTGTTGTTCAGGTATATGCAACTTGAATTCATTGAAAAAATAACTTACCTTTGTTGATTCTTTGAAATTTGGGGTATCGTGTACCTCTGTTTTGATCCAACACAAAGAGTTAGTAATGCACACGCACCTTCCAGTTGACACTTCATGCAATCAGTGATGCCAGTGTTCAAGTCCTTCCTCGAATATGATGCACAAGAGATTATTATTCTCCAACTAAGTGCAACATCTGGAATGGTATTGACATAGTCATACATGTGCGTTGTCATATTATATAAATTATCAATTTCCTTTCTTGCGGGCTCCACATATATTCTTTCCTCCATAGGGTCTAATGGAACAATGAACTTTAAGCTTCCTCCTTCAAAAGTCATCTATCTCTTCTTGAGGTTGACAATTTCTTGATTGTCAAAGGACCAGTCTAGGCCAAGAAAAGCAGGGTACGACTGATTGTTATCCACAAGCTCGATGAATTCAAAATCAGTTGCACTGCACACGCCATCTATGTTCACAGGTACTCCTACCATTCTCTTGATTGGTATTATCTTATGTTTGTTAGCCAATATAAACTAGAATGCCGACCAAAATAGCTTTTATTTCCCCATCATCTCCCATGTCTATCTTGGAAATACATTGACATCTGATCCTAAGTCCAAAATGACATTATCCATGTCATATTCTCCTATCTGCGCACTTAATCTGAATTCTCTATTTGTCCTCTTCTTGTGCAATACTTGGTTCACTAATTTCTGCATCATAGGTACTTCTTTGTCTTGTGTACACTAATCAATCATCCTTTGCAATGTATTCAATGTTGTCTCATCCTACATCAATTCTAAACATATTTTTAGGAAGCATGTCAAGGTGTTTACCTTCTCTATTGGCCTGTCTGGAATAGTGCGATCGTAAACCGATGTCATGTCATATACTGGTGGTGTCTTTGACATAAAAGCTATCAAGTAAGGTCCTAATATCTCTTTCCTTGCTTGTTGATAAGTCTCCCTTTCTGAATGTGGATTGAATGTTGGCATGGTTTCAATTTCTTTTCTTATCCATTGTTGCACTCCTTTTCCTTTCTCTCTCACATCTGGTCTGGTTATCATCCCACCGAGCATAACAATGGTTATTCTTGGCTAATCATCACGTTCTTCAACGACTATCATCTGCAGGTTTTGGTTTTGGTTTTGATTCTAATGTTGGTTATGATTCCCTCTCACCTGCCACTTTTCAATCAGTTGAGGAAAATCTTTTGTCACATGATCCAAGGCCCTGAAATACATACATGTCATGCAAGAATTTGGGCAATCCCTTGCTAAATGTCTTGGTTGATTTCAATTGTAACAAATTATCAGTCCTCTTCCTCCTCGACCAAATCCTCCACATCCTCGACCTCTGTCGAAACCTCCATTTCCACCCTGGTTAAATCCTCTTGGAGTGTTATAATGTGGAATTCCTCCTTCTGCTGTGACATTTTCCTCCTGTATTCTATACACATCCAAAGTGCACTGTCTCATCAATTAGAATTCACGAAATTCTTTCTTATCTTGTCCTACCAATTTACAAAATTTATAAAACAAATTTCTCAACGTGCTATGATATTTCTACAGTAGGGGACAAGCAGTTGGATGATTCCCCCAGGTCTTACATATCTCGTAGCACCCCACTCCTCCTGCCAATGGGTTTGGTGCTCCTGTGGAAATATATTGCGCAAAGGATGGAAACTCTTCCTTTTGTGGCCTTTTTTCTTGCATGTTATACACCAAACATGTTTGCACTTTTCCTTCTCCTTTGTTATCTATGATAATTGAATTCTTAGTGCAGCCTATTGTGACTATACATGTGCCATACCTATTCCATCTCCTACAAGAGATGATTCCAATTTCATTGTGATTTCTAAAGCTTCTGGCTACGACGTGACCTTTTGATGTGTTAACAGACAATGAATGTGTGGTAATAAGCCTGCTATAAACCATTCTTGGTGTTGCTCATCATGGATATGAAAGGCTAGTTGACCCATCACATCTTTAAATGTCTGGTCATAATCCCACATTGTCTCATTCTGCACTTGCTTAATTTCCTTCAGTTCTGTAATATCTTGAGATTCAGATTTCAACTTCCTGAATTCTTTTAACAATGCTTGTCTGATCTATACCAAAGTTCTTGATTGTTTGGTCGGCGTAGTTGTCTGAAATTTCATATACCATAGTAGTGCACGGCCTTTGAACGTCGTGTCCAACTACGCAATTTTCATCACCTCATCCTGTACATTCTTCACAATCCATATTGTGTCTCATACAAAAAAGTGTTGCTCAGGATCCTCCGACCTTGTTCCCTGAAACTCAAGCATCCTCAACGCGTGAGCTACCCATTCCATTGTATTAGGTGTTGTACTTACCCTTGGTGATGTCAAATGAATCTGGTTTGTTGTGTTTCTCCCACTATTATGACTATTACATATTACAATTGCTCTTGAACAAGTCTCAGTTCCTGCTTCAATCCTTAATGATGCACATAGGGTTATGAGTTCGATGAAGATTCCAATCTGAGATGGACTTCCTTCTTCTATTGGGTGGTACTCAGGATCTATTTATTTCCTTTTCCTTTCTCTATATGGTGTGATATGAAGTTCTACACAATAGTCACTTTCCTCAAATTCTCTCTTCTTCTCTCCTTTTCTAGCCACAGCCTCCTTCTTGATTTATCTAAACCTTTTCCCACACCACAGTAATCCAATATATCCATATGATTCAGTATCCTCCCTCGACATCCTCAGCCCATCCACCCCTTAATCATCCTTCCCACTCTTAGAAATTCCTCTAGTCATCCCCTAGTTCACCTATGTGAGAAAAGGTTCTTAGTTGTCAGATTCCATATTCATGACATTATTTTTGCAAAGTAACATATTTATCTAAGTGGATAATGTGTTCAAATATCTTTCGTGTTGAACCTTGAAGAAGTCCCTCTCCACGACACTATAATATTGGGTAAAATCTACTGCAAAATCTGTAACATAACCCCCCAGTATAATACTCAACCATAAGTCTATTGCATGAGAAACATTATTACTTACCGTATTGAGTTGTCTGATCAGTTCAAGAGTCCAGTTTCTCAGAGATTCAATTTTGTATCTCCCAACATTCTCTACTAGCCTTCCTAACCATTCAGTCAAAATAATAGGAAATTCACCAAAGAAAATTTTATGCAGATCTATGAAAACATACCTTTGTAACCATTGTTCATCATTGTGCCTAGGGTTTCTATTATGTTCTATGGAAAATCATCGCTACTTTCTTTCCATCCATTCTTCAATTTCTTCTCTATTCGCTCTGCAAAATATTCCCCTCAATTATAGTTCCTGGTCCTGGAAATAGAACCATTTTTTGGCATGCAGGGGGTAGACCCAGGGTTAATCCTTTAAATACCAACAAAACCCTTAGATATTGACCCTTTCAAAATCACCTTCTGTTGGCACAGTGGCAGACCCAGGGTTCAATGCTTCAAGAATGCACCAACAAAACCCTAATTACCATCCCTTTCAGCGACACCTACGAAGCAGAAGAAGTATCACCTGAGGTAGAGGCAGTGGGGGTTGCAGGACTCAGGTGTCTACAACCAAGCTGGGACATAGATTTGTGATTACAACACTTAACAAAGACTTAAAAAACAATATGAATTAGTTCATGAGTCTCATTCACATCACAGAATAAACCCTTATTACAGATCGACGCAGTATCAATCAAGATTAGGCTCTTAAATCACCTAGCACATATCATTAGCTCAGATCTAGAATTCATTTATCTTTACTTCCATTAAACACTAAGAAACAACATTAGATGCATTCATCATACATAACAACAATAGTACTAAGCATAATCCACATCACACAAAGCACAACAAGACACATGATATACGTGGTTCACCCCAGTGTGGGGCTACAACCACCAACAAATTCTTATTCTTTATTAGTCTTCAATATTCTTACATTCGTCTTCTCCTGTGCACAAATACACAGAGCCAAAATTTGCAGAGGAAAGGAGATCTGCACGTAGTGCCCCAGATCCTCTTTCCCAAATCAGGTCAAGGCACAGAGCCAACTCATCAGTAGCACAGAGTCAACTCCTCAGTAGCAGAGAACCTTAACTTACATAGTTTGTCTTCACAAAGCCACTTAAAACCTCTTGCACTAAGCTAACATTAACACTTACAAAATATGGTGCACATAGCCCACTACCATCACCATCTCTTACATCACTTAGCTACTTATTTATACATTTACAAAAAGGCCTAAGCATGGGTAAACCCATGGGCCGACATCCCATAACCCATTACATAAACCCTNACTTGTGACTCATCCCGAGTCACTCAGATCTGGGCAACACACCTTCAAAGGCCTCGATCTTAGCTTGCACTTCCTCAACTTGTCGCTTCGCAAGAGCCTCCGGCTCAACGAACTCCTGAATTAGTTGCTCTGTAACAGGCCCTTCCAGGCGTTGTTCCACTGTTGTAACCATCTGGTCCAGTTGCGAGCCTTGTCCTTCAATCTCTTCAAAAATCGTGCAGGCTTCGTCCTGCATGGACTGTAGTCTTTGTGTAACTTATATGACTTTGCTTTGGATGGCAGTAATCTGCTACTAGACTACGCACTTCTCTTGTGATCTCTTCATTCGCTCGACCGCACTGAGTAGCTTCATCTATGCTTTCATGGTGGATGCCTGCTTGTGTGTGTCCTGGATTTGTGCTTCCAGTTTCCTCAGCTTCGGATCTTCTGTGAGGCATTCATAGGTCTACGCACTTCGATCACTCAACTGATTAAATTCTAAGGTGAGGGTCTTGATCCTTCCAACTGCGATCTTAGTGGCTTCCTCCCTTCGGTCGTGCACTTCTTACGGAGTGCTTGACACTGCTTGGAGCTCTAACTACATTATCCATGCTTGAAGCTGTTGAATGGCTTCGACGAGCTTCCCCACTTGCATCCCGACTGACTCTAGTTCCTCCTGTGCCAAGCCCAACACAAAACTAAATTCTTTAGTCACCTCTTCTTTGACTGCAGTCTGCTCTGTGAGCAACTGTTAGTTTTCTTCCTATATCTTCGCATTGTTCTTCTTGAACATCACGCTAATTTCATCTTTCTCCTTCTCGTAGGAGGTTACATAGGACTGTGCAACTCATAGTTGCTCCACGACCTCCTCCTTTTCTTCTTGGACTCACTGAAGCCGAGCCTCCGTTACATATGCTAGTCTTCGTAATTGGGTGGTCTCATCCCCCAATTCTGCAATCTTTGACGAAGTAGGCGTAGTAGGTACTGCGCAGCTTGAATGGATGGCTTGTTGTATCTCCTTTAGCTCCTTCTCGATTCTTTCATACAACGTCTCCTGCTTTTCTCCATATCGCTGCAAGATATCCTCTGAATCATCCTCCACAGCTGCGATGATTAGATCGACATCATCTTCTATGAGCGTGGACTTCATCTTGGGCTTATTGGCGCACGTCTTCTTTCTTGCCGAGGGTTTCTACGGAGAAACCTTCCTTTTCCTTGATGTTTCAGCCTCTGTAAGGGGATCCTTCGGTGGTGTAACTTCACCTTTTCCTTGATTTTCTCCTTCTTCCCCTCCTCTTTCTTGATTTACTTCATCCTCGCCTCCTCTTGCGGGCGAGTCAGGCCCACTATCCTCTGAGGCGGTGTCCTCCTCATTGGTCTCTATGTTCTGCACTTCCTCCTTTTTCTTATTTTTATTTGCGCTGCTCTACCTGACATTCTCAACCTAGGTGACCAAGGATCTTCCAATCATGTCAGGGTCAGAGAGTTCTACATCATCAACCGATACAAGGAACTTTGCCGACCATTCTTTGGTGAGCTCCTCCATATCTTCGTCGATTAGTTTATAATATGAATGCAACTCCTCCTTTCTTTCATCCCTGTCTGGAATAGTGCGATCGTAAATTGACATTATGTCATATACTAGTGGTGTCTTTGACATAGAAGCTATCCAGTATGGTCCTAATATCTCTTTCCTTGCTTGTTGATAAGTATCCCTTTCTTTCTATGGATTTAATGCTAGCATGGTTTTAGATTCTTTTCTTATCCATTGTTGCACTCCTTTTCCTTTCTCTTTCACATCTGGTTTGATTATCATCCCATCGAGTGTAAAAATGGTTATTCTTGGATAATCATCATGTTCTTCAATGACTATCATCTCTAGGTTTTGGTTCTGGTTCTGATTCTGATGTTGGTTCTGATTCCCTCTCACCTGCCACTTTTCTATCAGTTGAGTACAATCTTATGTCACATGATCCAAGGCCCTGAAATACATACATGTCGTGCAATAATTTGGGCAATCCCTTGCTAAATGTCTTGGTTGATTTCAATTGTAACAAATTATCATTCCTCTTCCTCCTCGACCAAATCCTCCACATCCTCGACCTCTGTCGAAACCTTCATTGCCACCCTGGTTAAATCCTCTTGGAGTGTTATAATGTGGAATTCCTCCTTCTGCTATGAAATTTTCCTCCTAGATTCTACATGCATTTAAAGTGCACTGTCTCATCAATTAGAATTCATGACAGTCTTTCTCATCATGTCCTACCGATTTACAAAAGTTACAGAACAAATTTCTCAACGTGCTCTAATATTTTTGCAGTAGGGGACAAGAAATTGGATGATGCCCCTAGGTCTTACATATCTCATACTACCCCACTTCTCCTGCCAATGGGTTTGGTGCTCCCGTGGAAATATACTGCGCGAAGGATGGAAACTCTTCCTTTCTGTGGTCTTTTGTATTGCATGTTATACACCAAACATGTTCTCACTTTTCCTTCTCCTTTGTTATCTATGATAATTTAATTCTTAGTTCAGCCTATTGTGACTATACATGTGCCATACCTATTCCATCTCCTATAGGAGATGATTCCAATTTCATTGTGATTTCTAAAGCTTCTGGCTGCGACATGACCTTTTGATGTGTTAACAGACAATGAATGTGTGGTAATAAGCCTGCTATAAACCATTCCTGGTGTTGCTAGTCATGGATCTGAAATGATAGTCGACCCATCACATCTTTAAATATTTGGTCATAATCCCACAATGTCTAATTCTGCACTTGCTTAATTTCCTTCAGTTCTGTAATATATTGAGATTCAGATTTCAACTTCCTAAATTCTTTTAACAATGCTTGTCTGATCTATGCCAAAGTTATTGATTGTTCGGTCGACACAGTTGTCTGAAATTTCATATACCATAGTAGTGCACGGCCTTTGAACATCATGTCCAACTATGAAATTTTCATATCCTCATCCTAAACATTCTTCACAATCCATATTGTGTCGCATACAAAAATGTGTTGCTCAAGATCCTCCGACCCTGTTCCCTAAAACTCAGGCATCCTCAACACGTGAGCTACCCATTCCATTGTATTAGGTGTTGTACTTACCCTTGGTGATGTCGAATGAATTTGGTTTGTTGTGTTTCTCCCACTATTCTGACTATTACTTATTACAATTTCTCTTGAACAAGTCTTAGTTCCTACTTCAATCCTTAATGATGCACATAGGGTTATGGGTTCGACGTAGATTCCAATATGAGATGAAATTCATTCTTCTATTGGGTGGTACTTAGGATCTATTTATTTCCTTTTCCTTTCTCTATATGGTGTGATATCAAGTTCTGCGCAGTAGTCACTTTCTTCAAATTCTCTCTGCTTCTCTCCTTTTCTAGCCACAACCTCCATCTTGTTGTATATAAGACTTTTCCCACACAGCAGTACTCCAATATCTCCATATGATTCAGTATCCTCCCTCGACATCCTCAGTCCATCCACTCCTTAATCATCCTTCCCAGTCTTAGAACTTCCTCTAGTCATCCCCTAGTTCACCTATGTGAGCGAAGGTTCTTAGTTGTTAGATTCCATATTAATGACATTATTTTTGCAAAGTAACATCTTTATCCAAGTGGATAATGCGTTCAAATATCTTTTGTGTCGACCCTTGAATAAGTCCCTCTCCACGACACTATAATATTGGGTAAAATCTACCACAAACTATGTAACATAACCCCCCAATGTAATACTCAACCATAAATCTATTGCGCGGGAACCCTTATTACTTACCATATTGAGTTGTCTAATCAGTTCAAGAGTCCAGTTTCTCGGATCTTCAATTTTGTATCTCCCAACATTCTCTACTAGCCTTCCTAACCATTTAGTCAAAATAATAGGAAATTCACCAAAGAAAATTTTATGCAGATCTATGAAAACAAACCTTTGTAATCATTGTTCGTCATTGTGCCTAGGGTTTCTATTCCGTTCTTTGGAAAATCCTCGTTGCTTTCTTTCCATCCATTCGCCAATTTCTTCTCTATTCGTTCTCCAAAATATTCCCCTCAATTATAGTTCTCGGTCCCGACAACATAACCATTTTTTGGTGTGCAGGGGGTAGACCCAGGGTTGATCATTTAAATACCAACAAAACCCTTAGATACTGACCCTTTCAGAATCACCTGTTGTTGGCACAGGGGCAGACCCAGGGTTCAACTCTTCAACAATGCACCAAAAAAACCCTAACTACCGGCCCTTTTGGAAACACCTGCAAAGTAGATGAAGTCTCACTTGAGGTAGAGGTAGGGGGGGGTTGTGGGACTCAGGTGTCTACAACTAAGTTGGGACACAGATTTGTGATTACAACACTTAACAGAGCACTTAGACAATAATATCCAATAGTTCATGAGTCTCATTCACATCGCAGACTAAACCCTTATTACAAATCGACGCAGTATCAATGGAGATCAAGCTCTTACAATCACTTAGCACATAGCATTAGCTCAAATATAACATTCATTTATATTTACTACCATTAAGCACTAAGAAACAACGTTAGATGCATTCATCATATATAACAACAACAGTACTAAGCATAATCCACATCACACAAAGCACAACAAGACACATGATATACATGGTTCACCCCAGTGTGGGGATATGTCCACCAATGACTTCTTCTTCTTTATTAGTCTTCAATATTCTTACATTCATCTGCTCCCATGCACAAAGCCACAGAGCCAAACTTTGCAGAGGAAAGGAGATCTGCACGTAGTGTGGCATATCCTCCTTCCCAAATTAGGTCAAGGCACAGAGCCAACTCCTCAATAGCACAGAGCCTTACTTTACATAGTTTGTCTGCACAAAACCACTTACAACCTCTTGCACTAAGCCGACATTAACACTTACAACATATGGTGCACATAGCCCACTATTATCACCATCTCTTACATCACTTAGCTACTTATTTATACATTTACAAAAAGGCCTAAGCATGGGTAAACCCATGGGTCGACATCCCATAACCTCTTACATAAACCCTATTAAACCCTTTGTTGGGTCCACAATCCCGCAATATGAGTGAGATCCTGCGATCTCCACTCTGCTTGGGCACTCCATCTTTGTCCAACTTGTCAAAGTCCCGAAAGTGGTCAAACATGACCAATATTTCCTCAAAACTTGGTCAAGGGCCAAAGGGCCCTCAACACTCACCTGTGACTCGTCCCGAGTCACTCAGATCTAGGCAATGCACCTTCAAAGGCCTTGATCTTAGCTCAAGCTTCCTCAACTTGTCACTTCACCAGAGCCTCCTGCTCGGCGAACTCTTGAATCAATTGCTCTGTAACAGGTCATTCCAGGTGTTGTTCCACTTGCATAACCATCTGGTCCAACTGCGATCCTTGTCCTTCAATCTCTTCAAAAATTGTGCAGACTTTGTCCTACACCGACTGTACTCTTTGTGTAACTTCCATGACTCTGCTCTAGATGGTATTAATCTATTGCTGGACTACGCATTGCTCCTATGACATCTTCATTTTCTCGACCGCAGTGAGTAGCTCCATCTGCGCTTGCATGGTGGATGCCTGCTTCTATGCCTCCTGGCGTTGTTCTTCCAGTTTCCTCAACTCCAAATATTTTGTGAGGCGTTCGTAGGTCTACACACTTCGATCACTCAACTACTTACATTCTAAGGTGAGGGTCCTGATCCTTCCAACTACGCTCTTAGCATCTTCATCCCTTTGGTTGTGCACTTATTGCGGAGTACTTGACACTGCTTGGAGTTCTAACTCTATTATCCATGCTTGAAGTTGCTGAATGGATTTTACGAGCTTCCCCACTTGCATCTCGACTAACTCTGGTTCCTCCTATGCCAAGCCCGATACAAAACTAATTTCTTTAGTCACTGCTTCTTTGACCATAGTCTTCTCTGCGAGCAGCTAGTATTTATCTTCCTCTATCTTCACATTGTTCTGCTCGAACATCGCCCTAATTTCATCTTTCTCCTTCTCATAGGCGGTTACACAGGACAACGCAACTTGTAGTTGCTCCATGACCTCCTCCTTTTCTTTCTTCAAGGATTTTGTAGCATGTTCCTTTTCTTCTTGGACTCACTGAAGCCAAGCCTCTGTTACATCTACTAATCTTCGTAATTAGGTGGGCTCATCCCCCAATTTTGTAATCTTCGATGAAGTAGGTGCATTAGGTACTACATGGCTCGAATGGATGGCTTTCTATATCTCCTTTAGCTCCTTTTTTATTCTTTCATACAGTGTCTCCTGCTTTTATCCATATCACTGCAAGATATCCTCTTAAGCATCCTCCACGACTGCGATGATTAGATCAACATCGTCTTCTGTGAGTGTGGACTTTATCTTGGTATTTGTGGTGCATGTCTTCTTTCTTGCCGAGGGTTTCTACGGACAAACCTTCCTTTTCTTTGATGTTTCAGCCTCTGTAAGGGGATCCTTTGACGGTGTAACTTTTCCTTTTCCTTTCTTTTCTCCTTCTTCCCCTCCTCTTTCTTGATTTACTTCGTCCCCGCCTCCTCCCGCGGGTGAGTTAGGCCCACTATCCTCTGAGGAAGTGTTCTCCTCATCGGTCTCTATGTTCTGCACTTCCTCCTTTTTCTTATTTTTCTTTGTGCTGCTCCGACCGGCATGCTCGACCCAAGTGAACAAGGTGGAGAACCTTGCGTCCAACGGTTTTGATGGTTCAAATTTTGGAAATGTCGCTCCTTCTGGCATATTCTAAGAGACAAATGCGATCAATACTCATAACCAACTGAAATGGAATTCATATCGCTGATCCTGTGCTTTACAATAGTTCTTCTTGAGCTCGTTGATGAGGTAACTCACCCAGTTCATTTGCATCCCCTCCACGTACTTTCCTACGAGGTCCACTAGGAATCCTATGACCTGTGTGGGATGGTTCTTTTTGAAAATCTTTCCATCTATAAGCTAACAATCTAGGCGCACTGTGCCATCCTGAATAGAGGCTACCTTGTAGTGTTGCTTTCCCTTTTCTACATCACCATAATATTCCTTTATGCATCGTGCCAGGGAGCGATCTGAAGTCTTCCCTGGGTAGAATTGTTGAGGGTCCAGTCCCTGCATGCTCAGTCCTGTAATTACGTGGATTAGTGTCGGATCCATAATAACATGCCTGTCGATCCACATATACCCTCCATGGTAGAACGACAAGAGGATTTTAATGCAAGCATTAACCTCCTGATGTCGACCAAAGTGAGGAATCTTCATCACATTCAAGATCATTGACTATGCCAACTCCTTAATCCATGACTAGGAGACTATGCGCGGATTCTTCCTAGTCGTTCTCATAAAATACCTAGGGGGTGTGAGCATGGAGTAGTTATTTCTATCATCGAGGTTAAAGTCGATGTTCTTCAAGGCGGAGATCTATTCTAGCTGGGGTCCAACTACATGTATCCCCTTCAGGATGTATGCAGTGATCAATGTATACTCAAATTCGCGTGGGATATTGTTGTGGTTAACCGCGCCAGCTAGAGGTGGTATGTAATCTGTAAATACTGTCAGGATCTACTTCACATCAGCCATATCGTCGCGATTCTTGCTTCACTTCTTAGTAGCACGTCTAGAACGACGTCCAGTCAAGGGGGATTCTTGCAATCCGCCAGTCGACGACACCTGTATTCCTATAAACATAACTCTCTCAGCCATGAGCTGCATGAGAATCTCCTCCATAGACTTATCTAACGCACTAGGTTCACCCCACATTCACACTTGTAACCAAATAGATTGGGTAGGCGAACAGATAGTGAGGTAATCAAATGGATGGCGAAGTCTAGAAACACAACGCAATACAATGGATTCTCTGTTAGCTTGGATATTCACGGGTGGCAAAAAGTGGTCCCAGCACAACATCCGACGGGTTAAATAAGCAAGTGTCGTAACAGATTCCTCCAATAGGAAGGAATGCATCCATTAATGTGGATCCGTCTGTTGTGGCGCGATCTCAACGGTTCGTTTGCTCATAACTGCATTTTCTAGCCATTCTGGGGTGTCATTCTAATGATCAGGCCACCTCAAATAGTCATATTCCCTCGTCGTGGAAAAGTCCCATTCTGTGTGGTTCTGTTGTTCTGGTGAGGTTCAGGGCATGCAAGCCTGCCTCCTACAAAGTCTTCTCTAGAACTTCCTATAGTTTTTCTAATTTAGATTTCTTCTTACTAAGATTTCTTTCCTTCTTTCCTCTGATCTGAGTTTCTGGATTCATCGTTCCATTCTTATTCTTATCTTCTCTTTAGCATAGTAACTTCGCACTGCTGATGTTCTTTCAAAGGGTTCAAAGGTAATATCGCTTCTCTTATTAACTCCAGGGTAGGTATTCTTCTTTGTTTCATGGATAGGTTCTTCAAGCCTTCCAGTGTTCTTTCAACTTCAACAATTAATTCTCTTGCCATCTTTTTCTTCGACTTATCCTCTTGTTCTTCTATTAGTCGCTCTATTTTTCTAGTTATGAAGTCCCTTAGTTCTTGCTTTTTCTATTCTATAGCTTCCTCCTCTGCTTTCCTTCTGATCTGATCCTTCTCAATCCAAGTATTTCCTAATAAAAGTGGAAAACGGGCATTGTTCTCAACAAATTTAATGACTTCAAATTCTTCTTCAGTTAATGTTTCATGAGAAATCATAGGTATATTAGTAACTCTTCCACATAGGGTTATCATATTTCCTTTAAATAAGCCTATCCTTCCCAATGAAGGTATCATAATAGGATTTCCCAAAATTTCCCAAGTGCTTTCTGGCATAATATTCACATGTGTTTCTTCATCCAATACACAATCTATGTCGAAGTCTTCTATTATTGTAACTATGCGATGCTTTTCTTTCAAGATCTCTGACAAACTGACATCCTTGTGGTCATCCATTACTTCTTTTAACTATACTAACATAGTCTGAGCTTGCTCTAATTCTTTCTCTTTCTGATTCTTAGTCTTTTGTCCTTCTTCATAATTTTCTTGTCTCATGTTCATCTTTTCAACTTTAGCAATCATCCTTGGGAAATCCTCAACCTCATGACCAATAGCTTTACAACAAAGACAAATAGGACCTGTACCAGGGAATTCCTTAGCAAGATGTCTTAGTTGTCTGCAATTATAACACAGTGTCAATCCTCTCTTTCTTTTAAATGAGCTCCAGCCTTTCGTGTACTGCGCACTACAGCAATAGATCTACGCACAGAGCTTCCTCTTTTCTTCAGTTCCCAGCAATCATAGTTTCAAGTTCTGGAAACGGAACCATTTGTTGGCACAGGGGCAGAACCAGGGTTCAACACTTCAACAATGCACCAACAAAACCCTAACTGCCGTCCCTTTTAGCAACACCTGTGAAGTAGATGAAGTCTCACCCGAGGTAGAGGCAGGGGGGGTTGCAGGACTCAGGTGTCTACAACCAATATGGGACACAGATCTATGATTACAACACTTAATAGAGCACTTAAAAAACAATATGCATTATTTCATGAGTCTCATTCACATTGCAAACTAAACCCTTATTACAGATCAACGTTGTATCAATCAAGATCAAGCTCTTACAATCACTTAGCACATAGAATTAGCTTAGATCTAGCATTCATTTATATTTACTACCATTAATCACTAAGCAACAACATTAGATGCATTCATCATACATAACAACAACATTAC
Organism: Picea mariana; assembly: GCA_032191745.1. Lineage (NCBI taxonomy): Eukaryota > Viridiplantae > Streptophyta > Pinopsida > Pinales > Pinaceae > Picea > Picea mariana. The sequence continues at coordinate 203,140 of JASDQU010736678.1, read as the reverse complement.
TAAGAATAATCCACATTGCACAAAGCACAACAAGACACAGGATGTAATTGGTTCACCCCAGTGTGGGGCTACATCCACCAACGAATTCTTCTTCTTTATTAGTCTTCAATATTATTACATTTGTCTACTCCCATGCACAAAGCCACAAATAAAAACTCCATAGAGGACATGAGATCTGTGTGCAGTGCACCAGATCCTCCTTCCAAAATCAGGTCAAGGCACATAGCCAACTCCTCAGTAGCACAGAGCCTTACTTTACATTGTCTTTCTGCACAAATCCACTTACAACCTCTTGCACTAAGACAACATTAACACTTACAACATATGGTGCACATAGCCCATGATCATCACCCTCTCTTACATCTCTTAGCTACTTATTTATACATTTACAAAAAGGCCTAAGCATGGTTAAACCCATGGGCCGACATCCCATAACCCATTACATAAACCCTATTAAACCCTTTGTTGGGTCCACAAGCCCGCAATATGAGTGAGATCCCGTGATCTCTACTCCGCCTGGGTGCTCCATCTTTGTCCAACCTATCGAAGTCACAAAAGTGATCAAACACGACCAATATTTCCTCAAAACTTGGTCAAGGGCCAACACCTGCAGAGCAAGTGAAGTCTCACCTAAGGAATCTAGACAGGTTGCAAGAGCCAAGGTTTTGCGGTGATGAGGGGAAGTGAGGCATCATTTGGCTCCATTACTTATGTGTCCAGATCTCATATCTTAACAATTACTTTGTTATGAAACATAATCTATGTGCAACATAACACCATATATGATCCATACATTCAACATAAACCAGAAAAAAACAAATACTGAAACCATAACATAACACAGATTTACGTGGTTAACCCAACTTGGGCTACGTCCACAACGATTGTCTTTTATATCATTCATTGATAGATTTCTTACAACTGTGCATTGCACTACAAGATATGCAACAGTAACATATTCCTAAACCTACCTAGCCATTATGCTGCCATGCGAGTTCACTCTTCAGTCATACTACAAATTCCTTCCTTCGCTCAACTCCCTTACCCAAAAAGCATTCGCCACTTACATGCACCATCACCCACCCCCACACTATTTTCTTTCTTACCTATTTATACTTACCAATAGGGATAAGCCCATTACAAAAGTGGACAAAGTGTCCCCCAAAAACCATTACAAAAGTGGAAAAAATGTCCCCAAACCCCATGGTTTATAATCATTTTCCTCCTTCTGCACGCTACTCTGTCATGCATTCTTTTATCACACTTCTTGGAATATATTCTCGTTACGCACTCTGGTCCATATTTTGATTTCCTTTTTCCCTTTGACTTCCTTTTGGTACATATCCAAAAATGTATCCAAAGTGCCTCTCCAACAGTCACATTCATCTCTCTCACCATTACAATACAATATGTAGGATCCCATGGCATCCAAAATCCCTAATCCATTGACCTGGATTATATTATAACCTAAATTCCTTAACCAAAATTAGAAAACCATGGGCCCGAAAAATGTGTGACAAAACCGCCCAAAACATTTTTCTTTGGGGATCTTCCCATGAACCACTAGATAAGGGGGGATGCTACCCCCTGTGACCCCCTATTGTGCCTGACACAATGTAACAATGCATGGGGATAATCATAAAAAAAATATAACACATACCCAACAAATCCCCCGCCAGGGACTCAGAGTAAAATGCGGTTGAAACAACACCTTTGAATCATGAAGATAATCGGGGTCCACAACCAACATTTAGCTATGGTATACCTTTTAGCTAAAGGAATGCCATCTTTTTATCTTTTTCTAGCCATATAAACTTGAAGCTTTTCTTCCTTATATTTTATAGAACTACTTTTAGGATATAAGCCAATGAGTTCAAATAGATTGGAATTTCCTCCACTACAAATTTCACCAGAGTTAATCTCCCACCCCTAGACAACCATCTATTATACCAAAAATTTATTCTCTTCTCTATTTTTCCTATGAACCTTCTAGTGATTAATCCCATAATCATTAATATTTAAGAGGAAACCTAAATACTTGAAACTTACTTGATAATTAATATGTTGATAGGGAAAAAATGAAAGGAGCATCCTAATTTGATCCTCTTCCACCTCATTTAAAGAATTAGAATATTTTTATCCATTAACCATCATTCCATTTGCTATGCAATATAAATCTAATTTACTTTAACTCATTTGTATCTCTCCAAGAACCATCACAAAACAATAAAACATTTTACATAAAGAGAAAATATGATAAATATAAGGATCCTCCTTGTAACATCCCCACTATAATCCCTAGTTTAATTAATTTTAATGTAGATATAATATGTGGCTACAACCAAGCGATGTAATATAAAAAATTTAATTCTATGTGTTAATAATAAATTATGATTCCAAATGCTAAGGGGAAATGGACATATATGGGGGATAAATTAATCCACAAGAGAGTGGAGGGTCTAGGAGAATGGCTAAGAGGGGTCCAAGGGAGAATTACCCATATCTATTAATTCCACCCACATTCCTAAATTTTTATTATGACTATGTATTAAACTCTAGTTTTTGATCGAGTGTTCCCAAATACAATAATTGAATGCATGTAAGAGGGTGGGCGTGAGAATTCAAATCCCATAGTTATTGGGAGCATGGGGAATGAGTAAAATCAACTTGGGGAAGTGTGTGAGTCAAGCAAGTAATCCCAAGGAGAGAAATTTTTATGGGCTATTACAAGAGTTTTGGACAATCAATGTTTTGCATGAGAAACAAGTAGAGAGAAAGAAAGATAACGTGGACCTAGAAAATACACAGAGGGCGAATTCTAGAGCATGATGGAGCATTTTTGGAGTGTATTTGGAGTTGGATACTAAAGAGATAGGTTTTCATTCCTGAAGAGTGACCTCCTGTGTGTGTTGCATTGTAACAACAAGTGTTTGTTGTTGTTGTTGGTAGTTTTCCTAGCATTGACTTCCCTTGAGTTCCCAGGTGAGAGATTCCTGGTTACTTGTGCCAGAGAGACGCTGATAAATGAATGAGATTCCCAAATGATTGATATTAGTGAAGGGGTACATTCCTTGGGTTGGGAAGGTCGAGAGGAAGAGAGTTGGTGGAAAATTGAGATAGTTGTAGTAAATACCAGTGGGTTGTGAGTTTTTTGAGCTGTGAGTGGACAATGAGAGACCACCTTTTTTTGTGAATTGCTAGCCCCACCTTGGGGGTAACTTGTTGTTGATATTTGGGACAAAAAGTCGATGGTTGGTTGGAACGTCCGTAATTTTATGGTTGGGTGGAACATTCATCCCAAGAAGTTGGTTACACAACTATTTATAAAAGAAAAATGTTTTATCTTGTCTCTATTTGTATTATGAGATAAATTGTTGCGCATGAACTCCATGTATCAGACTAATTTATATATTGTTGTATTTGAGTTTAATAATTGTGTTTCATGTTCATTTAGCATGTTGTATATGCACTAAATTAATGGTTGTTGGTTGTGGATCGTGATTATCTTCTTGATTTAGAGGTCTTTGTTTTTATCCATGTTTATACCCCATGAAGACTTTACACCCTAGAAGAATGTACACTCCGCCATATGGGGGAGTGCAAAGGGGGGTTACCCCCTTTGCGGGGTCCTGGGGAAAGCAGGCCCCTGAAGGAAAAATTGCCTTGTAAATGCATATTGTAATTTCATTGTAAATCTGGACCGTTCATTATAAGGTCACAGATCTGATAGTACAAGTCATGTTAGGGTTTTGTTTTCCCTAGAAGACAACCCTATTTTATGAGGGAAATGTATTGCAGCTATGTATCATTGCGAATATTGTATTCTGAGAGAGGAGACTGTGAGAGAAATAAGAGGAAGTTACATCGAGTTTGTTGTAGGTTGTATCCCTTCATTTGTTGGATAATAATAAAGGAAGGACCTGGAAATTTATCTTAGCCCACACTGGGTGAACCATGTATATTTGTGTCTCTATTTTATTGTGTATCTTTTGAGTTTTATTTTCGCATTTGTTTTATTTTATTTCTCCATGATCTTGTTTTTCTAACAACTGGTATCAGAGCAAAAGGTAACTCGTAGGAAAAGAGGGTTCTTGGTTCGAGTGGGAGCAATGGAGGAAGATGGAAAGTTTAGGGTCGATATATTTAATGGCCAAAACTACCAGTTATGGAAGATGCAGATGGAAGATTATTTATATCAAAAGGATATATTCCTACGATTGGGTGGAATAGAAAAGAATCTGATAGCCATGAAGGACGAAGAATGGGAGGTTCTTGAAAAAAAGGCACTAGGAACGATACGGATGAGCCTGGCAGCGTCTGTGGCTTTCAATATTTCGAAAGAAAAGACAACGAAAGAGATGATGGACACATTGGCTAAACTGTATGAAAAACCCTCGATGTCCAATAAGGTATTTATAATGAAGAGATTATTTAATATGAATATGTCATAAGGTGGGTCTACTGCAGATCATTTAAATGAATTTAATACAGTTACTAATCAACTAAGTTAAGTAAAAGTGGACTTTGATGATGAGGTCAGGGCTCTTCTAATCTTGTGCTCATTGCCAGAAAGATGGAATGGCTTGGTCATGGATGTAGGTAACTCTGTCTCTGGTTCAAACACTTTAAAATTTGATGATGTTGTTGGTGTTATCCTTAGTGAGGAAATGCGATGGAAAATCACAAGTGAGACATCAGGTAATGTATTAAACATGGAGAACAGGGGAAGAAAAAAGGATAGAGGAAAGGGCTCAGGGAACCATGAGAATTCTAGGAAGGGAAGATCCAAATCCATATTTGGAAAGATAGAGTGTTGGAATTGTGGGAAGGAAGGACATCTAAAGAAAGACTGCAGAGCTTCAAAGAAACAAAGAGATGGACAACACGAGAAAAATCGGGAAGCAAATGTAACAAGTGATGTGTTACAAGATTATTTGATTATTTCTGTAGATAATATTTCTGAGTCTTGGGTAGTAGATTCATGGGCTTTATTTCATGCCACACCCCATAGGAAACATTTTCTAGATTATGTTCAAGGTGATTTTGGACAGGTTCATTTGGGTGATGATGCAATGGAAACCAATGGTTGTTGAAATAAGTAAGACATGTTCCATATCTAAGGAAAAATCTAATTTCAATAGGCAAGTTGGCAAGTGAAGGTTGTATATCCATATTTACAGATAAGGTGTGGAAGGTCACCAAAGGATCATTGGTGATAGAAAAACGAGAGAAGGTAGGTACATTGTATTTTTGTACTGGTAATATTGACTCTTCTATCTCTTTAGCTTCTACATAAGTGGATACATCACTATGGCATCATAGGCTTGGACACATGAATGAGAAGGGGATACAGATACTTCACAAAATAAATTTGTTGCCATATCTTAAACAAATTGATTTGGATTTCTGTGAGCATTGTGTTTATGGAAAACAAAAGAGAGTCATATTTCTCAGAGTCGGAAAAGAAATGAAGAGTGAAAGGTTATAGCTTGTGCATACAGATGTATGGGGACCAACTTAGGTATCATGTCTTTGTGGATCTTGTTATTATATTACTTTTATTGATGACGCAACTAGAAAAGTTGTGTTTATTGCATTCGAAAAAAATCTGATGTTTTTGATACTTTTAAGAAATGGAAAGGTTTGGTTGAGAATGAGACAGGAAAAAGGTTTGAAGTGTCTCAGATCAGACAATGGAGGTGAATATTGCATAAAGGAGTTTGATGATTATTGTTCATACCATGGGATTCGTAGAGAGAAGACAGTTCCAGGAACACCACAAGAAAATGGTGTGTCAGAAAGGATGAACATGACAATCATGTAGCGTGCAAGGAGTATGAGATTGCATGATGCTTTGCCCTTACAATTATGGGAAGATGTTGTATATACTGTTGTTTAATTAATAAATAGAGGACCTTCAAGCTCTTTGGATGGTAGAATTCCAAAGGAGGCATAGACAGGTAAAAAGGTAACCTATTCTTTTTTGAATAATTTCAGTTGTGAATCATTTGTCCATATTGATAAAGAAAATAGAACAAAGATTGAGGAAAAATCCAAGAAGTGTATCTTTATTGGATACGACATTAATGATTTTGGCTATTTCTTATGGGATTATGAAAATAAAAAAATCATTAGGAGTAGAGATTTCATATTCAATGAGAAGGTCATGTAAAAAGATCAATTGTAGGGAAAGAAACAAGAAAAAGAAAAACCATAATACACAGTTCTTGATGAGATCACTGAAAAAGAAATTCCAAAGGTACCAGAAAATAAAAATGTACAACAATAGGATGAGCAGGTACCTCAAACTCCTGCAAGTGTTGTTAGAACATCTACCAGGTTAAGTAGACCCTCTGAATGATACTCTCCTTCATTGTATTATTTATTGTTGATTGATTCTGGTGAACCAGAATGTTATGAAGAGGCAATGCATGTAGACAATAAAACAAAATGGGAGTAAGGCATGAAAGAGGAAATGGATTCCTTGGCAAATAAATAGACTTTGGACTTGGTTAATTTTCCTGCAGGAAAAAGAGCATTGCAGAATAAATGGGTTTACAAGTTGAAGGAAGAAGATCGAGGAAAAAAATGGTACAAGAATAGACTTGTTGTAAAGGGGCTTGCACAAAAGAAAGGTATAGATTTTGATGAAATATTTTCTCCTGTTGTTAAAATGACTTCAATTAGGACTATTTTAAGTCTTGTGGCAGTAGAAGATTTTCATCTTGAACAATTAGATGCAAAAACAACTTTTCTCCATGGGGATTTGGAGGAAGATATTTATATGCAGCAACCACAGGGGTATGAGGTCAAAGGGAAGAAAAATTTGGTATGCAGGTTCAAGAAGATCTTGTATGGCCTAAAGCAAGCTCCAAGGTAGTGGTATTTGAAGTTTGACAGGTTTATGATAGAACAAGGTTATAGTCGATGTCATTATGATCACTGTGTTTATTTTAAAAAGATAGAAAATGGAAGCTATATTATCTTGCTATTGTATGTAGATGACATGCTTGTTGCATGATATAAATTTTCTCAAGAATAAATTAGCTAATTCATTTGCAATGAAGGATTTGGGTGCTGCAAAGAAAATCCTTGGTATGAGAATAACAAGAGACAGGAAAAATTGCAAATTGGCATTGTCTCAGGGTGAGTACATAGAGAAGGTGTTGGAGAGGTTTAGAATGCAGAATGAAAAGCTAGTTAGTACACCTTTTGCCAGCCATTTCAAATTAAGTAAGGAAATGTGTCCCAAGACACAGGAGGAGATAGAATACATGTCAAGACTCCCCTATTCATCAACAGTTGGAAGCTTGATGTATGCGATGGTTTGCACAAGACCAGATATTGCACATGTTGTGGGAGTTGTGAGCAGGTATATGAACAATCCATGTAAAGAACATTGGGAGGAAGTAAAGTGGATTCTCAGGTATTTGAGAGGTACTTCTACTCATGCATTATGTTTTGGAGGTTTAGACATTCTTCTACAGGGATATGTTGATTCATATATGGTAGGTGATAAAGATAGTAGGAGGAACACCATAAGGTATGTTTTTACTATAGGTGGAACAACAGTAAGTTGGATTTCAAAACTACAAAAGGTTGTTGCACTTTCAACAATAGAGGAAGAGTATGTTGTTGCTACAGAAGCTAATAAAGACATGATTTGGTTATAGAGGTTTATGGAGGAATTGGGAAAGAAGTAGGATAATAGCAGGTTGTATTGTGACAGTGAGAGTGCCATTCATCTTGCAAAGAACTCAGCCTTCCATTCGAATACTAATCATATACAATTCAGGTACCATTTCATATGATCCATCTTGGAAGATGGACATTTGAAGTTGTAAAAGATACACACTAGCCAGAATCCTGCACACATGTTAACTAAGGGAGTAACCAGGGAGAAACTGAGTTCCTGCTTAGTTTCAGTTGGTCTTCAAGCATGAAGGTGAAGATGATAAATTTTCCAGGTCCAAGTTTCATATTCCAGTAGATACAACAGTGGTGGAGTTGTTGAGATTAGTATCCAAGTGGGAGATTGTTGGTTGTGGAGCCTGATTATCATCCTGATTCAGAGGTCTTTGGTTTCAGCCATGTTTATACCCCATGAATAATTTACACCTCGAAAGATTGTACACTCCTCTATGTGGGGGAGTGAAGAGGGGGGTTACCCCCTTTGGGGGGTCTAGGGGAAAGCGGGCCCTCTGTGGGGGTTCGGGGGACAACGTTCCTCGATGGGAGTTCGGGGGCGATGCCCCCGAAGGAAAATTTGCCTTGTAAATGTATATTGTAATTTCATTGTAAATTTGGACCGTTCATTATAAGGTCGCAGATATGATATTAGAAGTTATGTTAGGGTCTTTTTTCCCTAGAAGGCAACCTTATTTTATGAGAGAAATATATTGCAACTATGTATTATTGCGAATATTGTATTCTGAGAGAGGAGACTGTGAGAGAAAGAAGAGAAAGTTACAACAAGTTTGTTGTAGGTTGTATCCCTTCATTTGCTGGATAATAATAAAGGAAGGACTTGGAAATTTCTCTAGTGGACGTAGCCCACACTGGGTGAACCAAGTATATCTGTGTCTCTATTGCATTGTGTATATTCTATGTTTTATTTTTGCATTTGTTTTATTTTATTGCTCCGCGATCCTATTTTTATAACAATGGTTTCATAAGAGAGTATGTTTTTTTGTAATTCATAGTTGTTAAGCTACAAGAAATTAATTAGTTAGCATAAAATTTTAGTTTTTATGAGTATTCTGCATGTAATGGACCTCAATTGGGCTGAAGGACATTACATTATGGTATCAAAGCCTCTAGTTCAAACACTGGGCTTGTATGGCCCAGGACAGCTATGAATTGGAAAAATTCACTATTGTAGATTTGTGTGTGACGAATTTGAGGAGAAATAGAGAAAAATCAGAGTGAAATCCCCAAATTCATGAGAAAAAAATTCAAGTATAAATGACTAGGAGTTTTTTAAGAGGTTTAATGGAGCCATCTGCAAAGTTGCAGAGTTAAATTCGACTTGGAAGGTCAAAATTCGAGTTTTAATGATTTCCTTTAAAAGTTGGACAGAGTTGATCAATCGACGACTAAGATTGTGAGATCAACGACCTAGATTCATTTTAATAAATTTAAAAATTCATAAGGTTTCGAGCATTTGAAAGGTTGAGTAAATCAACGGCCGAGATTTGTTTTTGGCGGTTGGGAAGTTGAAGCAGATCAACAATCTAGATTAGTTTCAACATTTTGAGAGTTGGAGTCGATCGATGGTCAATATCATCTTGTCTTGGATATTGACGATCCAAATTCATCAGGGATTTGGTTGAAATTTCTAAGTGTTAGAAATTCTCCAACAGAAATCGCTAATGGTCAATGGTCGGGTCGGTCGAATTGGTGAAGAGTTTCATTTGGAAAAAATAAATATTTGATGGTCGATGATTAGGGATCGATAATTTCGGGTGAAATTTCCATGTGCCCAAAGGAAATCTCTGATCGCCAATAGCCGATGATTGGGGATCGACATATTTTGGGAAAAAATTTCATGTTCCCAAAGGAAATTTCTGATCACCGATGGTCGATGATCAGTCATCGACATATTTAGTGCGATGTTCAATTATTCCAAGAGAAACCATCGATGTCCAATGAAGCAAAGAGGAGGGTGATGTTTCATGCCATGTCATCATCCATGTGTCATTCCATGTCATCCCAGTTGATTCCTCATGATCACATGTCATGCCATGTCAACATAGTTTGCATGCCAGAAAAGAGAGGGCCAATGTTCGATGGTCGGGGTTTGACGGATTTCGCAAGCAGTTTTGGTTTCCAAGAGAATTATTTGATGGTCTATGATCAGGTGTTGAGGATATTTGCGAGCAATCTTGGTTTTCCAAGAGAATTTGCCAATGGCCAATATCCCATGGTTGGGAATCAAGGAGATTCACGGATAAGTTTGGTTTGGCGGTGAGAATCATCGATCAATCAATCATTGATGGTGCTCAAATAAATGACTCATATTTCACTTGATTTTAGATTGACGAATCATATTTAAAATGTTGTTGCAGTAGTAAAACAATCAGTTTTACATGAAAATTTCTAAATTTTTCATATTTTGAAGGTCATGAACTTGCGGTCCGTTTTTTAGGCCCTAAACAACGTTTTTAGCCAATAAAAACCCACAAGTATAAAATTTTTATTTTATTTTCTCAAATAAAATAACTCAGAGAGAACCATCTAATGAGCTATCCTAGGTGCAAAACAAAGCTCGTATGAGAAAGTTACAACCAAAATAGTAAGGGTAAAATTTTGGCACCAATTTACTTCCAGAGGAAATAACTATTTGCTCAGAAGTTTGTTTGGGGCACAATCACAATATATGGAAATGTTATGAATCGTATAAAATAACCATGGATTCATATTTGGAATCTTGGTATGTAAAACTGTGCATGAAGAGAAAAAAGTCATTTGTAGCATACATGGGTAAATTGGCTAAATCAACTTAAATTTCTTCGGTCCATAACTTTCAGCTCAGAGCTCGGATTTGAGAAAACGAATAGTCACTGGAAAGGTATTGAGGCGTATAAGATCTTTGTCAACCCATTATTTTGATTTGGGAATCATAATTTCTCATAAAGTAATAAATATATTTATGTAGCAGTAAATGAGTGGAAAATTGTAGCAGGTAAATGTTGTAACTTTTCACTCAAAACTCAAAGTGAGGCATGGGTACAATAGTTGGAGAAATGTTTTGGAGATAAATGCATATAAGGAGTTAGATTTTGATTTGGTGCATTTTTTCCTTCATAAATTGGGATAAAGAATAACCTTTATTCTATATGATGAAATGTTTTATGGTATGCATGTTTTAAAAATAATTATTACATGCACATTTCTTGCATAATTAGAGGTACATGAAATATAATTTGTTTCTTATATTAGGAATTGAGTTATGGAAGATGCTTAGGGATATTAAAACCATGAGGAATATATTATAGGTCTGCATGTCATCATGGGAAATGCCGAGACATAGTCAAATGGAAGAACGGGCAGACATGAGCTTGTAACTATGAGAATCATGCATAGAGAAGTGCAGAGCTATAGGCCCGATAATGAAACGATTATGAAGGCTTAGGAAGAGATACTTCAAAGTTTGAACATGTTTCACAAGAAATTCAACAAATAATTTAGCACCAATAAAGAAGCTAGTACTATAAAAGTGACAACATCTAGATCCCAAAGAAAAAGGGATGACCATGGAAATGACAAGCAGTCAAGAATCATGAGAAGGTGCCATCATTATCCAAGGTAATCCACTAGAAGAACTCATGCAAGTTCAGGGCCAGGGAGAAAACCAAGTGTGTCTCTTGTTCGAAGGCAAAGGAGAAGGTATGAGGCAAACATCTTGCAAGGTGAAATTAAGAAAATTAAGCCACTGAATTTCAGTGGTGAGAAAAAAAAAGGAGAAGAGGTCGAAGCCTTCCCATTGGAAATGAAGAAATATTTCCATCTTCATGATTACCCCTCTTGGGTAGAAGCTAGAATTGCAACCTATCACTTGCAAGGAAATACAACTATGTGGTGGGATCAACTTAAGCAAGGAAAACACCTTGATGAGAAAAGGATCTCATGGATATAGTTAAAAGGATAATTCCAAGAGAAATATTTTTCCAAGCACTATTATGAAAGGAATATGAAATATTTCTTTGAACTCAAATTGGGAAGCATGACAATGGATGAATATCAGAAGAGATTCTTTGAATTGTTGAAGTATGTGGACTTCTTAAATGATGAAAAGTCAAAATACAAAGGTTCTAAGTGGGTTACCTTGTTTCTATAGTGAAAAGATAGAAAATGATAACCCCAAGAATTTGGAAGAAGATATAAGGAGATAAAAGCATCTTTATGATAAAAGCAAAGGAAGACCGATTTTCCAAAAATCTTGGAATGACAAGATGAAGGGTAAAAAGGATCAAAGGCAGAAATGTTTTAAGCCACCATATTTCAAGAATAACTCTCAAGCAAATTAGCAAGGTCAGTGAACCCAAAATGAGCACAAGACTCTAGATTCATTTGGGAAAAGGCCAAGACAACAATTTGTACAATGTTGGGTAGGTGAGGGAAATCACTTATATAGGGACTACCCTCACAAAGGAGAAAGAATGAGGAATGTACACAACATTTAGGAGATGAAACAAAGGAAGACATGGGAGGAAACATGTCAAGGATTTATGTAGCCTTGGACAACAATCAAGAAGAATATAAATCCTCCATGATTGAAGTGGAAGGTAAGATTGATAACCAACCCATAGCAATTTTAATTGATTCTAGAGCTATCCATGGTTACATAAATTTCTAACATTGTTGAAATATTTCACTTGCAAATGAGTAAGCATAAGAAATCTTGGTTAGTTCAGTTAGCCACTAGGCCTAAGAGGAAAATCCATGAGTTGGTTAAATATTGTCTGATAGACATGAATGGACTCAACACAAAGGTATATGTAAACATCATACCATTGGGTTCATATGATTGTCTAATTGGCATGGGTTGGTTGGAAAAACACCATTATGTCCTAGATTGTTACAACAAGACAATCATATGTCTTTATGAAGAAGAGAAACAAGGAAAAATTCAAGGCATTCCAAGAGTTGTAGTTGTTAGAGAGATTTCATATATGTAGTTGAAAAAGAGTTCCAGGAAGGGATGTCATATTTTTGCATACCATATGGAATAGGCAGTCAAAGATAAAGTGGAAATCATTGAAGACCATTTGTTCTTAAGGGATTTTAAATATGTCTTTAGGGAAATCCTAGGATTTCCACCAAAGAGAGACATTTATTTCTCTATTGATTTTGGGTCAGGAGCTTCCCTAGTGTCCAAGACACCTTATAGAATGGGTATGCTAGAATTAAAAAAGTTGCAAATGCAACTTGAGGATAAAATAAGAAGAAATCAATAAGAAAACATTTAGGACAAGATATGGGCATTATGAATTCACGATAGTGCCATTTGGACTATCAAATGACCCAACTATTTTTATGTGCTTGATGAATGGAGTGTTCAGGGAGTACCTGGACAAGTTTGTAATTGTCTTCCTAGATGATATACTCATCTACTCTAAGTTAGAAGAGGGACATGAGAAACATTTAAGAATGGTGTTGCAAGTCTTAAGAGAGTATAAATTGTATGCTAAGCTAAGTAAGTGCATCTTTTATCAAAAGAATACTCATTACTTGGGGAATATTATTCCAACCAAAGGGATAGCAGTGGATCATGAGAATATAGAGGCCATTAGGGGATGGATAGCACTGAAGAATGTGATAGATATCATATAATTCATGGGTCTTTCCAGTTATTACCAAATATTCATAAAAGGATTTTCAAAGATTGCAAGCCCAATCACTTCTTTGAAAAAGAAGGGAGTGAAGTTTGAATGGAATTCCAAGTGTGAAGGGATATTTCTGCAACTGAAAGACATCTTGACAAGTGTGCCAATATTGAATATTGCAGATTTAGCTAAATATTG
>JASDQU010736678.1:172404-189594 GCA_032191745.1 Picea mariana | reverse complement strand
GTTATTACCAAATATTCATAAAAGGATTTTCAAAGATTGCAAGCCCAATCACTTCTTTGAAAAAGAAGGGAGTGAAGTTTGAATGGAATTCCAAGTGTGAAGGGATATTTCTGCAACTGAAAGACATCTTGACAAGTGTGCCAATATTGAATATTGCAGATTTAGCTAAATATTGTGTTGTGTGCATTTATGCATGCAAGGAAGGGCTTGGTGGAGTCCCTATTCAAAAGGATCATGTGATATGCTATGAGTCTAAAAACTTAAAAGAGAATGAGATGAATTATGCTACCCATGACTTGGATTTAGCAACAATTGTACATGCATTAAAAATGTGGATAGATTACCTCATGGGGAGAAAATGTGAGCTAAGTACAGACCATTGTGGTCTGAAACATTTGTTTGGACAACCAACATTAAATTTCAGAAAAAACTAGATGGCTTGAATTCCTTAGTGAAATGACTTTGAGATTAAGCACATCAAAGACAAAGAAAATCAAGTGGTTGATGCACTCAATAGGAGAGATCATGAGATACATATTGCATCTATCAACATGTACAAGGCTGATTTGAAAGATAAAATTATTGAAGCTGCAAATTCAAATCAACAACATCTAAAAGTAAAAGAAACATCACAACAAGGAAATTTACAATAAAAATTTAATTATTATGAGATGAAAGAAGATGGAATTCTCATGTACAAAGGCAAAGTATATGTGCCAAATTCCAATGAGCTAAAAAATTTAGTGATGAGGGAATGCATAATGTACCATGTGCATGAAACCCATGATATCATAAGACAATTGCAGCTATACAAAGCCAATATTGTTGGCCATGAATGAAAAAAGAAGTGGCTAATTACATAACTAGATGTCTAGAGTGTTAGAAGGTGAAGAATGGAAATAGGCATATATCGGGTCTTTTACATCCATTTCCCATTCCAAAATGGAAGTGGGAAGTTTTCATAGTGGATTCTATTACTAAGCTACCCAAAACAATGAAGCAACATGATTCCATCAGAATGGTGGTGGATAAATTGACTAAGGCAACACATTTTATTCCAGCGAAGACTACACACAAGGCAAAAAATATTGTAGAGATATACATGAAGGAAGTTGATAGGTTACATGGAGTGCCTAGGGAAATAGTTTCATACAAATATACAAAGTTTACTTCAAATTTTTGGAAAGGTTTTTTCAAAGTATTTGAGACAAATCCAAATCTTAGTACATTGTACCATCGAGAGTCAGATGGGAAGATGAAGATGACTAGTAGAATAATTGAGGGCATGCTCAGAATGTATGTGATGGATCAACCATCAAAGTGGGAGGATTATATCCACTTAGTGGAATTTTCTCACATTAATGGGTATTAGGCCTCATTAAAAATGAGTCCATTTGAAGCATTGTATGGTGGGAAGTGTAACACACGAGTAAGTTGGGATAATCCAGTAGAAAGAGAAATTGTTGGGCTAGATTTGTTAAAGGAAATGGAAGAGCAAATGGAAAAGATCAAGTAGAATTTAAAGGCTTCCCAAGACAGGAAGAAAAGTTATGCAAACAAAAATAATTTTTTTAGAGATTTTAAAGTGGGAGAACATATGTTCTTAAAAGTGAAGTTGAAAATAAGTTTTCTAAGATTAGTAAGTTTCCCAAAGTTGGTAGCAAGATATTGTGGACCTTTTGAAATATTAGAAAAGATAGGGCCAATTGCATACATGCTATCATTTACTGCATCCATGAGAGTGCATAATGTATTTCATTTGCCTTTATTAAATAAATATGTGTCTAACCCTAACCACATAATTTATTGGAATGTGATCCAGATGGAGCATGAAGGGGATTTTCTGGTGGAACTAGTATGCATCCTGTACTGGAAAGTAAAAAAGATAAGGAACAAATCCATAGGGATGATAAAGGTTCAATGGAATTGTTATGGCCCTAAAAATGCTACATGGGAGCATGAAGAAAACATGCGGGAAGAATACCCACAATTTTTTGACAATTTTGAAGAAAACATAATGCAAGACACCATTTTGAGCAACTAGAGTTCCAGAACCACATCTCAGAGTCCTAGCCAATTGTGTTGCGGGCCCTAATAAAAGAATGGCACATTCCTTGGGTTATCCTTGATAAATGAATGGTACATTATTTGGGTTATCTCTAATAAACAAATGGTGCATTCCTTGGGTCAGTGGGTTGAGAGGAACAATAGATTATGGTGGGAAC
Source organism: Picea mariana (assembly GCA_032191745.1). NCBI lineage: Eukaryota > Viridiplantae > Streptophyta > Pinopsida > Pinales > Pinaceae > Picea > Picea mariana. Next base: position 187,369 of record JASDQU010736678.1, on the reverse strand, counting down.
TTCTCATGGAGTTGTGAAATTGTAGAATTGTATTTCTTAAAGTATTGTGATGTAAATTTTCATATATGTGTATCAGCATAGTGTGAACAAAGGACGATGCACAATTGTAGGGGAGGTGGAATGTAACATCCCCACTATAATCCCCAGTTTAATTAATGTTTAATGTAGATATAATATGTGGCTATGACTAAGCAATGTAATATGCAAATTGAAATTCTATGTGTTAATAATAAAATGTGATGCCAACTGCTAAGGGGATATGGACAAATATGGGGGCTGAATTAATCCACAAGAGAGGGGAGGGTCTAGGAGAATGGCTAAGAGGGGTCCAAGGAGGAACTACCCATATCTATTAATTCCACCCACATTCCTGAATTTTTATTATGACTATGTATTAAAATCTAGTTTATGTTTGAGTGTTCCCAAAGCCAATCATTGAATACATGTAAGAGGGTGGGTGTCGGAAGTCACATACCATAGTTATTGGGAGAATGGGGGATAAGTAAAATCATATTAGGGAAGTGTGTAAGTCAATCAAGTAAGCCCAAGGAGAGAAATTTGTATGGGTTGTTAAAACAATTTTGGACAGTCGATGTTTTTGCATGAGAAACAAGTAGAGAGAAAGAAAGAGAGCTTGGGTTTGGAACATCCATGGAGGGTGAATTATAGATCATGTTGGAGTTCTTTTGGAGTGTGTTTGGATCTAAATATTGAAGAGCCAATTTTTCAGGCCTGAAGAGTGAACTCTTGTGTGAGTTGCACTATAAAAGCAAGTGTTTATTGTTGTTGCTAGTAGTTTTCCTAGCAGTGAGTTCCCTTGAGTTTCCAACTGAGAGATTCATGGTTACCTATGCCAAAGATACCCTAATAAATGAATGGGACACTTGAGGGATTGATATCGGTGAAGGGGTACACTCCTTGGGTTGGGTAGGTCGAAAAGAAGAGAGCTGGTGGAAAATTGAGATAGTTGTAGGAAATACCAGTGGGTTGTGAGTTTTCTGAGTTGTGAGTGGACAATGAGAGACCACCCTCTTTTTTGTATTTATATCCCCAGCTTAGGGGTGAATTTCTATTGATATTTGAAACATCAAGTATACGGTTGGGTGGAACATCCATCCCAAGCAGCTAGTTGCACAATTGTTTATAAAAGATAAGTGTTTTATCTTGTCTCTATTTGTATTATGAGATAAATTGTTGTGCATGAATTCTGTTTATCAGACTGATTTATTTGTTTCTATATTTGAGTTTACTAGTTGTGTTTCATATTTATTTAGCATGTTGTAGATGCAGTAAATTAATGGTATCAGAAGACAGTAAAATATGTTTGTAATTCGTAGTTGTTAAGCTATAGGAAATTAATTGGTTAGTGGAAAATTTTAGTTTTTATGAGTATTCCGCACGTAATGGACCTCATTTGGGTTGGGGGATGTTACACTCCTAACTTGATACATTTTATAGTCTTATTCCTTCTTTCCTCCATTATTCCATTTTTGGGGCCTTCAACTATGATAAAAAATAGTAACAGGGATAGAGGTCATCCCTACCTGAGTCCTTATGAGGGTTTGCAGAATATATAAGTTGATCCATTAATTAGTACTACAAAGAATACTAAGGATAGACACCCCATAATCCAATTAACATAGGAACACAAAAACCAATGTGCATTAACATTAATCTCAATTACATCTAATTTTCTCTATCATATTCCTTGGAGAGGTCCTTATTCAAGGATAACATATTTTTAGTATTAATGGAGTGAAATGCTTCTTGAGCCAACCCAATGGCATCATGGATTTGTCTTGCATGAATAAATGAAAAATTCTCATTGGATATGGTCTTAAAGAATATTTTCTTAATCCCCAATGTTATAATATTGTCAATTATCTTGTAAATACAATTGCACAAGGATATCGACTTGAACTTATCAAAAGCGACTAAGGTATCTCTCTTAAGTATCAGTGCAAGGAAGGTCATGTTGAAATCTCCCAAAAATTTCCCTATACATCTCAATTGCTCCACTATATTAACTAGATATTCTTCTATAAGCTTATAAAACCCCAAGAATAATTTTGTAGTCCAACTATTTGGACTATGACTTTTTTCATTCTAAAAAGAGTCAAGGACCATTTTTAATTTTTCCTTATAAATTTCCTCCGTCAGCCTCTCATTTTCTTCTTCATTCGCAGAGCTTGGAAGAATGTGATCATATTAAAATTTTCTTCTATAGTTACTCTTTTTTCTTCCTTATAAACCCCCTCAAAGTGAGCCACCCTTAATTCAACAATATAATTGAAATTCTTGGCTTTGGAACCATCCTCTCTCTGCATTTCCCAAACAATATTTATATTTTTCTATGATTTCCATAATTGTGGAAGTATTTTGTATTTTCATCACCTATATCCAACTATAGATCCCTTCTCTTTTGCATCCATAAAGCCTCTTGATCTACTATAAGTTTCCTTTTGGATTTTTCTAAGGCCTTTAACCTTACTTTTGAAGCCTCATAATTAAGTCTTTATAATTTTGATATTTGATTTTCAATTGTGATTAATGCTTCATCATTTATATGCTTAGATTGTCTTTAAGATAATACTCCATTATTTGCTTTATTAAAGGTGGAATCAAACTAGAGGTTCCTTAACTCTCTTAAGGAAGCATCATAATATCTCCATTCAAATTTGACCAATTTTATAAAATATTCATATTATAATAAAGTAGAATTCAATTTAAATAGGTTTGGAGGTTTATCATCCTCATTTTCAATCTAGAGAAAAATTAGAAGATGATATGATCCCTGCTAAACTCCATCGATGATCTAATCATGTACTCATGGTCTATCATAATGGATCCTAGGACCATAAATCTATCTAGACTTTTTGTGACTCGTTCATCCCCTATTCTCATGTTCCTCTAGGTAGGAACTAGTTTGATACATTCCACATCTAGAAAAACAACCTCCTTAAACTTATTCAAGAAGAAGTCTATCAAGGGATATACTCTAGTTACAATTCCCTAGATATCTAATCTATTGATAGTAAATTGTATGTCCCCTCCAAGAATATATTTCCCATTCTTGAAGATATAGTGTGCTATCAACTCCTCCTTGTAGGTCACCCTCTCCTCACGAGGAACATAGATGTTGTTACTATAAAAGGCTTCCCCCATATCTAGAGAGAATAATTATGCTCCTATACCTAAGTCAAATATCATAGAGTTTATTAAACTCATAGATTTATTCCTCTGACCAGTTACCACTCCCCTAAATCTTCCTATAGAATCTAATGAAATAAATTCCTAATCCTTCATGACCTTAGAGAGCTCTCCATAAATCTATATCCCTTCTTCCATGGTTTCTTGAATCAAGACAACATTTGGATTTTATGTACCCACTAAGCTACCTAGGGTAAGTTTTATTGAGGAATTTCCAAAATCTATAGTATTGAAGGACATAATAATCACAAGGAAACCCTTTGATGGGCTTACCCTACTCTAAGGGCCCCTTTTAAGGTCTATTTCTTTCCTTGTTGGATTTCTCTTTGGGATTTGTTCTAGTCTATATTTATGTGTGATTTTCTTCCCCTTCCTAGATTTGGTCCTTCCTTTATCTCAAGTCAAAATCAATCCTCCTTTAATACCCATCTTAAGTAGATCCATGGTAATTTGTCTTGATCTTAACAAATATCTAGTATGCTATGAATTTTTAGAGGTCTCCACATTTGTGGTAGGGTTTATGACTACTATACCTCCAATGTTATCCTTATTGGCCAAGGATTTATCTATACCCCCATCCTGAAGAACCTATCCTTGTTGGTTTCTCCATCCTTGGAGTAAACTAACCCAACCCCCCTAATTTCTCCATGCCTAAAGTAAACTAACCCAACGACCCTTGAGCTAGCCTCCCTATATTACATGCCTTTGGAGACAAGCCCTTATGTACCCCCAACTTTGGTCAATGTTCAAGGTCTAAGGGTAGAGGTGATACTTCAAAATTCATAGAGTAAGAAGGGTCATTTGCAAACTTTCGCAAATTTTGAGTATGTTGGACTACGCATAGATCCTCTAGCATTATATCCTTCACAAATTTTCTTTTGGACCATATTCACAATAAAATTGGGTGTACACAAGTTATGAAGTTCCTCATCTACTCCTACCCACTATTGTATCCTTGTATCAATTTCTTATAGTATTTTTAAATCAACTAAGGCCTCCTTCAGAATCAACCTTTCCTCACCCTTTATTCCTTCTTCCTTATCCCCCAATTTCCTTGTTCTAGTAGATGACAATTCCTCTATAGGGTATACAACATTCATGTTTTTCCTCCTCAATACATTCTTTTAAAAAATTAAGGTCATAATATCTTTCTATATGATCATGCATATGGTACCTTGAACAATGAAAGGGAATGCCTGCATAATCAATAGTTTAATATAATGCCTATCCCACACCTCATTTTCAATGTCCTCTGTTAACCATCCTTCAAATCTACCTCTACCAAGATATGGGCTATGGTATGAGATTTTGACCTTCATAAGATATCAACTACCTTGAGCAAGGTCTCAATCATATTATGTCTTTGGAAACATCAAAAGACTAAAATTCTATAGGTAAGCTTGGCAACCTATCTAGACAATATGGATTATGGACATCTTTAAGAAAAGGTAAAAATATGGAATTCGTCATTTCAAGATTAGAGGTGTATAATATCATAGCCATAATTTTACCAAAATATAGAATTGTTGGATGTATCTTATCTAAGGCTTCCATTCTATTTCCAACCATTAAACTAAATTATTCTCAAAAATTTTCCTATAACTTCACAAACTAATAATACACTTGCAAATCAACGTTTTAAATATCCATAGTATTAGTACATGTATAATAGTATCTTCTCTTTTCTATAAATGTTTCCATCATTTAGATTCATTAAAAATTTGAGTGTTCCCCTCTAAGGAAGGGCCCAAACTCTACACCTTGTCTCACTTAATTTTTTGTGGGATTGGAAATCCACATTATCTTGTAAATAAACTAGTGTTTCTTTGAAATACCCCAATTTTGACCCCTATAATGTATTGGATTAGATTATGTATAAATTGTGCATGCATGGTTATAATGATGGGAGTCAATCCATGTGATATTAGATAAATAACCCCATATATAAGTGATGCAAATCTGCTAATATGGATTCCTAGTGCGAAGCTCAAGGCCAAAGCCCAACTAGTGAATGGATAGGCAAGTAGATGGTGTAAATATATGTATATGGATCATGTAGTAGTATTTCAATAATGAACTCAAGATATGTCAATACTAATGTTGGAATTTATATAATGGTCCAATATGGTTGTGGAGAGCATGAGAGGGGTAGCTAATATTTCATTAAAGGAGAAGAGGAAATGGGGCTTATGGGAAAGTAAATCCTCATTGCAAAGTGTCAACTTTGATCTCATATATTTTTCCACATTGTGCTTTAAATAAACAATATACATCTATTGCATTATAACTCTAATCACTAAATGCATGTATAGGTTGGTGGGGAGTCTTCTCACGTAGTTATGGAAGCATGGGATGAGTACAATAAACATGGATAATTGTAACAATACACCATTCTTCATGCTAGAAGGAATGCCAACCATCATTTCCCTCAAATCTCTCTCATTACCATTCACTCCATTCATTACAGTACTCTCATTCATGCTCTACATTTATCATGCATTATTCTCCATTGCTAACCATGAATCAATCTAGGACTTGTCTAAATTGTCACTAGGAAGAGAAAATTATAAACCTTGGATGAAAGATAGGTAGTAGTAGGTGAGAATAGAGGTTGGGTAAGTTAAGATTCCTTCACCCACTTTATATTTTTCTACTATTTTGGTTATTGAGAGCTAAGTATTATATTTTTTAGGAAGTTTAGTTATTTCTACCTAGACTAAAGTGAACTGGAGGGAATGATATCTATGAGGGATTGTTGATTAGAGAACGAAAATATCATCCTTGTGTTTTTTGGGGTAGTGGAAGAGATTTCCATGGTTGTTTGATGGTTGGATGAGATGTCTAGAGCACTCTGTAATGAGCATATTGGTCAAACATGAGATTAAATGGTTTGGGTTGAGTGATATTGAAGTATTTAGCTTGTTTCCTTAACCTCACTAGTTTGAAAGCTTAGCTTCGGGGTGGTATCTACACTAAATGCCTCTAGTTGTGTGGAAAAATTCTCTTATGTGGCCAATTTCTTGGACTTTGTTCTATGAAAAGATAAGTGTTCTATCATTGTTTATGAATATGCAATTAATGTTATTTTTTGTTATGGAAATATAAGTATTTTGTATGTTATGTGTGATTATGCTTAAATCTATTCATGGGCGTTTGGTTTCCATGAATTTATGTTAGTCCAAGCTTGTTTATTTTTGTTACAATCCAATTATCTCACTTGTGCAAGAATTTGTTTTAATTATGGTCCTATGTGGAATACTTCCTCTATTGGTATTATGGAGATATGGCCTCTAAGGGCCAAAATTTGAAAGCCCTATTTTGCAGCTACCCATCATATGATTAGGAGTGTTGTTTAAGGATGCTACACTATTTAGGTCTTGTTTACCATCATAAAGAAGAAGGTTAAGCACTATATCCATGGTGTTCCCAATTTTTGCTAATGATGAATAATCTAATGGATTACTTAGCCTTGAAAGTGTTTTCTCTTGTTTGGTAACGACTTCTATATTCTCTCATCCATACTCAATCTAGTCATTCTAACTAATTGCATATACAAATTTGATGAATATTGTTACGAGGAAAATCACTCTATGCCATGGGGTAAACCACAAGAGACGGAAATGACCGCAGCAATTAAATCTAATCTCAAGTATGCTATATAAACAAGCATGCTAACAAGACAAGATAAAGAGCCTACCTCATCCAGACGTTCAATGAAGTCCATCGTTGAGCACTTGAATCAAAGCTATATACCTGCAACTTGTCCTCAACAACCAAGATACGCAAGCATATGGTGATAATATATAAAGTTAGCAAATATAATAGCATAATCCATCAATATTCATAACAAATATGCCCATGGAATAATAATTCAAATATTTGCAAGACATTAATTGGACGAGAAAATAGTATTTATATTAAAAATGTAATCAATAGAAGTGTATGAATGACAAAATTCTATGTCGGCATGTTTAGAACTGAGAAACTAAGTCTCTTCCAGCTAAGCCTCCACCACTTCAATCCTCCACCAAAGGAAAGCTCATATAAGAGAGACAATGAGGTTCTCCATCAAATAGGGAAGAGATTGGGGGTTGAACAATGTGTTCAGACTTTAAAGGAAAAAGGGATGCGGATTCAATATGAAGTGAATAATTTATCCAAAGTAACTTTTCTCTCAAAGTTGAATTCTTCTCCTCTTTCCACATCTTGGATATGGCCCATTTATAGCCTTCAAATGGAACTGAAGGGCCGAGTTGGAATGTTTACAGTATACGGAAGGTCAAGGATCATGGATCTTGTGACGTGACATGGAAACCTGACACCATTTTTTAATTTTGGACACAAAACCTTATGTATGTAGACTGTAATGGTGCAACCTATGTATACGCATGTTGTATGGTTGTTATGGCATGTATATGTGGAAAAATATGTTTTTTAGCTTTGGGAATTTCAAAAAGGGGACTTCAAGTCTGCATAGGGAAATGGAAAAGGCCTTCTGAGCAAGTTGCATGGGGTGAGTAAAATCTTTCTATAACATATGCCCCCTAATGTGTGAGGTTAGAGGAGTATCTACGATGGCCGAAATACATTATAATTCCCAAAAGTGGAGTAATAGAGACCTAGCTGGACGAACTAGTTTCTCATAAGAATATTACTATCCCTAATGACTTTGTACACATGGCTACCAATTTGAATTACACTGCAGATCCATGTGGAAATATACCAAACAATTTTTCATGGCCATGAATAGGCACTACAAAGGTAGATACATGCCATAGGCTGTCATAGTCATGAACAAGGCCCAGTGAAAACCAGTCTCGAAATCAATCTGAAGATATCTGTGTACAATGGAGTACAATCTGATCTCCCATGATCACTGAAGTCATCTAGGTATTGGTCCAATGAATGATAGCAACAACTCAAGAAAGTTGAAACTATGAACTGATGTCTTCAAGTCTTTTACACGATCCGCCAAAGGTGAAAGTATATGTAATTTGAATAAAGGAGTTGAGGTTGAACACAATGAGACTTTGTTTGATTACCGGTCATTAAGGTATACCATTAAAAAAACACGAGATAACCTATTGATAATAAGAGTAGGTATCAAGGCACCGAGTACATTCTTACAAGTGTGAATAAAGGAGTTGAGGTCGAACACTTGAAGAATCCATTGATCAGGAGACATTGATGTATTCCCAACTGTCGATGGTGAGAGAACCTTCCACTATTGACTGTGGGACTTTAGGTACTCATAGGACTATAGGCCTCGTTTCTAGAATAGATGGGCTGAAGTAGATGGAAGGAGACTCGTTGAAAGGAGAGCATTGAGGCATCTCTCATCATTCAGCACGAGGTACAAATCATGAGGAAGATTAACCAATTGGAGGAGTAAACTCTAAGTAATGAGCTCATCTTCCTAAGGTCATGCTAAACCCAAACTTTGGATGAAAAGTGGACTTCAAAAGTTTGTACTTTGTTCAAAGGCGACATGATTGTTTCCGACATGAGATAATACTCTTCTCTCGCCCATCTTTTTTTGTATTTTCATAGACAAATGAATTCTATGATACAGAGGAGAAAATGAGTGTTGCGAGTAAGAAACAGGTTCCAGCAGTGGAACATACCTATGCTCAATGAAAGGAGGTGCATGCTAGATATTGACACTCAGGGAAATGTTTCCTCATAGGGTATAGGGTGTCAAGATGCAAGGGATATAAACAAGTCTCTTCTTGGTTGATGATTCAAGTTGTTGAGATAATAATATTATAATTCCAAAGTGGGAACCGACAATAGGCTCAATACTGCAAGTGAGAGGATGAGATGCAATTACAACTTAACTCCAAAGAATGTCCTTTTTCATAAATTTAGTCTACTTGGTCTGAAAAATGGTTAAACTTACACCAAATAGACGTCCTTTCAAATCCAATTTACGAGTGTGAAAGAGACAAGTTCACTTGACAATCTTTTCACTTTTTGAGAGAGTTGGAAAAGAGCTTAAATGAGACTCATGGGTGTTGTTCTAAGCAACATATCATGGGGGAGGCCAGGGCTCCCATGCAGGACTTCTGTGAAAAGTCAACAATTCAAAGATAGATGACACAAGCTTGGGAAAATCCAAAGCTTTCCAAGTCGAGGAGGATAAAATACTTGCAGAGGTTACCTTTTCTACAATATATCCAAGAATTCCCCTTATTTGGAAGGGTGTAGAAGAAGGAATCTAAGGCTCCAAAAGATCATTCCAGTCAAAGAAAACTTTTCTAGGACTTGGAGGGAGCGTATTCAGAGAGATTAGAATGCTCCCTTCTTCATAAGGTACAAGACTATAAATGTTAATGACATGGTCAAAAGATGCATCACCCCTCAAAACAAGAGTGGTGTTGTTCGAAGATTACATCGACACGACCAAAGTATTAGTCAAAGAATGATTAGGATGTTGAGAAACCAAAGATGACTCAGAACCTGAAGGGATATCAAACAAGGAATATGCTTCTTGTACCATGACAGTAGCAGGGCACAGAGGAGTAAGGTGATTCTCTTTGCAAATCATACAAAGGAACTGTTATGAACATAAATATACATATAAAATAGATATTCATAACATAATAATTAATTCATAAATAATAACTTATATTAATAATAGAAGGAAATGTATTAAAGGACATGACTATTGGTTAAGGGAACCCCTGCATGGGTATATAAATGAGCCCTCATTCTCAATTGTATCTCATCTTATCTATTCATATTTTATACATTATTCCTACATGGATTATTATGTTATATTCCAAGTATTTTGGATAATTCTTGTGTGAGAGAACTTTGTTCGTCTTAGGAAATTGAGCTTATGTCCTATGCATTGAGGATTCTCAATCATATGACTGCCCCCAGTATGAATTACAATGGTTGGTGACATGCTCTCAGCATGACTTGCAAAGGCTAGTGGATCATCTCCAACATGATTTACAGAGGTTGTTGATGGATCCCCAACATGACTAGTAGAGGTTGGTGATGTACATGCAGTGTGACTAGTAATGACTAGAGTTGCAGCGGTTAGTTGTGACATTTGAAACCAAGGTTCCGGGAAAGATAGATTTTGAGAGATTACGGACCAATAAAGGTTCTGGTATACACCATGGCCTAGTTCGGTAGAATAATATCCTCCTCCAAATTGATTCATAAAGGGGTGCAAGGGCATCGACACCGAGGAAGTCGCTTGCAAAGAGAAAGCGACATGACAAGGATCACTCATGTGAGGATATATGTTTCCCCCAGATGAAGGAACTTCATGAAGGGGGTTTCCCATAATATAAAATTGACTCCCTCCGGATGAAACACCAGAGGACAGATAGAGGTCCACCATGGGAAAAAGATTCGTAAGAACTGACATATCGAAAGAAGGATAGATGGATGAGATCTAGTAAGTAGAATGACCTCCCATTTGAGCACTTTCTCGTGGAAAAGTGAAGCTAGTATTGGATCCATGGGAAGGAAGATTCCAACCTCCCACTGTGAGAGTTGGTTGAGGGATATGACTCCCATCAAATGAAAATGTAGAATATGGAGGCATCATGCCCCTAGACCCAAAACTATCATTACATAAGAAAGAGAGGAAGAGGATGGAAAGTGTGAAAACATGTCTGGCATATCAAGATAAAGATGATTATAGACCCAAGGTATCGACTGAGTATCATGATTCTGCGTACCACTAGGAAACACAAACAGATTTGTCCTCATGGAATGAGCAAAGACCATGGGATGGGTAGCGCTAACTGAGGGAGTCAAGGGGACTCCACTATCCATAATAATGAAAACGCACGACGCAATACAAAATCCTAAGGCCAACTAAAAATTAGAGAGCACACCAAAAAAAAAAAAGGCCAAACGCACACAAACATGATAAAGTGGCTGAACGGGGCCTCCCTCCCTAAAGTAGGTATGCCTCTCCCAAGAGGGGCCTGAGACTCCATTCAGAAGATCAGAGGTATCATAATTAGTTATAAGGGCCCTTGTTGGCTTAACAACACAATCGACTAGATCCCTCCATAGAGGTAATCCTCCATAAAGGTTGTGTGTTGTCCGACACTTATCTGACTCAGGGTACCTATAAAATAACCCCTGCAAGTAACCTATGTGGCTACCTATGTCAAGAAACTAAATCCAACACGATATAACCAATACGTAGGTGAACAATTGTAAGTTAGGTCCACCATATGGGTAGGGTAACAAAGCCCAAAATCTTGAAAGCATCGCCTCTCACAGAGGTAAATGTACTAGAAAGACCCCTATATACGAATAGATCCCTAGAAATATCTTTGATGCTAAGAAGGTATTGGAGGGATTTCTCCTCAACTAACTTTGCGTGACCTCATGCTTAACTCTGGTGTGAGTGGAGCCTCTTGATGTCACCAATTATACAATGGATTTCACCACTCCCTTAGTCAGACACATGTGTTAAGTTTAATAGCCTTGGAGAAGTTTACTCACAAAATCCTATTCCAAGGCTCAAATATTAAGATAGTTTGTGCACTCTTAAAAATAAAATCATTTCTAATCAATTTTAAATTTTTTAGCATTATTTTTAGTGGCTTTGTTTACTCAAAATATGTGGACGTGAAACTGATGATGTTATGACTCGGCAAGTAAAAGAAATGAATATGAATATAATGCAAAGTCCTAATTTCAATTCTCAACAAATGATAAGATTTTCAAAATGCAATTTTTAATTCAACTCTGCGATTTCGAATAAGATGCAATCTTTCCATACATGTATCAAGATCAATAATAAGAACCCAAAAGATCAAATTCCATAATGCAAAACGTATATTTTTGTATTTTCAATATAAAGGAAATGAAAATGCAAGGACTAAAAAACAACTTGATATATAAACCCTACTGTAAGCAAAGAGAGACAAACCAAGCAGGATATCAAGATGCAAACACCCAACCCAAGATGCAAGGACAACCAATGAAAAAGATGATGAGAAAGAAAAACCGCCTGAAAATTCAAACGAAGGAAGGTTTCCTATCACTATGCAGGCACTTAATAGTCATGACAGAGACCCAAGAAGACTAAACAACCATCAAAACTTACCCAGCAAACACCAAACTCAGCAAACAAGGATGATGTACGTGATTGTTCAGGAGAAAATCATGTATATACACTCCCTACAGAAAGACAGCTTGTGTATGTACGCGTCTTTCAAGGGAAAACTTGCGTATATGTATTAAAACACTGCCGGGTTAAGGATAAGGCCAAGAAAATCAGACTCAAAATGAAAATAGGTTGTCAAGCAATCAGATGACAAGATACTCAAGATAACTAAGAGCAATCAAAGGAGAAAAACACTCCAAACCTAAAAAGAAGATTCCCTCCCTAGTATGGTCACCAATTCTGTTACGAGGAAAATCACTCTATGGCATGGGGTAAACCACAACAGACAGAAATGATTGTAGAAATCAACTCTAATCTCAAGTATGTTTTATAAACAAACATGCTAACGAGACAAGATAAAGAGCCTGCCTTGTCTGGACGTTCGATGAACTCCACCATTGAGCACTTGACCCAAAGCTATATACCTGCAGCGTGTCCTCAACAACCAAGATACGCAAACATATGGTGATAATATATAAAGTTAGCACATATAATAGCATACTCCATCAATATTTATAACAAATACGCCCATGGAATAATAATTCAAATATTTGCAAGACATTATTTGGACGAGAAAAGAGTATTTCTATTAAAAATGTAATCAACAGAAGTGTATGAATGACAAACTTCAATGTTGGCACATTCGGAACCGAGAAACTAAGTCCCTTCCAGCTGGGCCTCCACCACTTCAATCCTCCACCAAAGGTAATCTCATATAAGAGAGACAATGAGGTTATCCATTAAATAGGGAAGAGCTTGGGGGCTGAACAATGTGTTTAGAATTTAAAGGACAAAGGGATGCAGACTCAATATGAAGTGAATAATTTCTCCATAGTAACTTTGTTCTCAAAGTTGAATTCTTCTCCTCTTTACACAGCTTGGATATGGCTCATTTATAGCCTTCAAATGGAACTGAAGGGTCTAGTTGAAATGTTTCCAATATATGGAAGGTCAAGGATCATGGATCTCATGACGTGACATGGAATCCTGACACCATTTTTTAATTTTGGGCACAAAACCTGATGTATGTGGGCTATAATGGTGCAACCTACGTATATGCATATTGTATAGCTGTTAGGGCGCATATATGTGGAAAAATATGTTTTTAAGCTCTGGGAATTGCAAAAAGGGGACTTCAAGTCTACATAGGGAAATGGAAAAGGCCTTCTAAGCAAGTTGCATGGGGTAAGACAAATCTTGCTATAACAAATATCACTAATGGTATTTCTTCACTTCTCTCACTTGTTGAATAAATATATTTTGTCTACCCTTGGGTTGTTTGTAATTTCACTAGAGAAGGTTTCACAATATCTTAAATTCAATGGAAGTGGAGGTTCTATTAGCCTGAGAGGTGGAGTTATCAATATTCAAATGTATTCCTTCATTTTCATAAATATGTCTAATACAATTTTTTCTCCAAGGTTGTTGTAAAGATACTATGTCATTTTCTAGGCATCATGATCATGTCAAGTTCAAGTAGTCATTCTTCTTAGTCTAACATTCAAATATTATTGGAGGTTCTTAAACAAATATTGTCTTTCCTCTTATTGTTGAGTTTTTACTACAACATATTTTGCTCGTCTACAAGAAAATATCAAATGACTAATCCCTAATTATTGTCTTCAACTATTGGATTTTTTTTCTACACAGAATGTCTTCATGATAAATACCGTTATTCTTATCTCTAATGCATAGATGGGTGAGTCAATTCTCACCCATTATACACATTAACAAAGTCACTTGATGTGAATTCTAATAAAGATTGTTGCTCCATGTTAAATTGACAACATATTATCATGCTTGAAGCAATCACCATAGCAATTATTCACATTTGATAACTCTCCTTCTTCTCACTTATTTATTTTATTTTTTTAGGAAAACGATTAATATCATGTGTTGAACATCGCATATGATTCATTTATACTTTAACTGCTGAGCAATAATCATATTTAAAGAGGCAAGTATTTCCATGCACTTTACCAAGGCATGTGACCACTAGTTTGTTGGAAATATGGCTATAGCAGAGATGACGCAGATGGTCAAGGTTGTCATTGATGGCAATCGGTCAGATGGTCAAGGTTGTCATTGATGGCAATCGGTTGGTTATAGAGCACGCACAAGAGATGTTGGAACACAAAGGCGCACAAGAGATGCTGGAACACAAAGGCTGAAACACAAATACTGTAACACAAGTGTTGAAACACAAATGATGGAACCTAGGTGCTGGAACACAAATGTTGGAACACAGAAGTTGAACCACATATGCAGAAACACAATGCTGAAACAGAGCTGGAACTTATGCTGAAACGCAGTAATATGCTGAAACACAACGCTGGGCTGAAACACAGTGCTGGAAACTATGTTGAAACAGCGTTGGATCTTTGCTAATCAAAACACACGAATAGAGCGATTCACAACGCGATTGGTGTGGCCAGCATCAAACAGCTATAATGCACAATCAAAGGAGCTTGACATCGCTAAATCAGGGAGAATGATAAGTAGCTAAAGAAATGAGAAAGTTAAAGATGCCAAGCTACAAACTCATAGACTGAGATTTGAACAGTTGAGAATGAATGAGGATGAAAACATAAGTAAGTTTTTCTTGAG
>JASDQU010736678.1:84392-108217 GCA_032191745.1 Picea mariana | reverse complement strand
ATATATATATATATATATATATATATATATATATATATATTTGTGCAAAACAAAATTCTGTATGTATATTTTTATTTGTATTTATATCCGTGTAAAAAAAAATGTATGTTTGGCTTGCAGGTTAGGTGGAGCTGGAGCTGGAGCTTGGATTTTCATCTAATTAAAGGGTTTCAAGGTTTCAATACAACTATTTTAGGGTTTTTTTTTTCTTTTTCTTTTTTAACCAGGGTTGGAACAACTCCATTCCTGAACTGTTCTTCATACATGCTGGTAGGTGGGTAGGCCCTGGTCCAAGTTTTTAAACCAGGGCTCTGATACCATGTGTAAGGTCTCTGTCCCCACAGAGCCTTATAAAACACACGCTAAACTAAAGAATAAAGAAATTATATACTGTACAATTTCACCATTAAAGCATATATTAAATTTATCAACAGCATGAAAGTAAATTTAATTATCAACCACATAACAAAACAAATTTATAAAATTGCATACCTCTGTCTCATGTTGATTCCCCAATCTCTGGTTGTCCTCTCCATTGCTTTGCCCAAACTCTGCCTGATGCTCTGACTAAACCCTTCCCAAAACCGACTAACCACCCAGCCAGCTAGGGGCAGCCTATCCGGCTCCCTAGCTCCAGGATTCTGTAAGGATTCCTGGCCCTCGAGCCCAAAACTCCCAGCAACATGGTGCACCCCTGTAACAATCCACCCAAACTCCAAAACCAGAAAAATATCCAACAGAAAATACAGTCCCTTCCTTTGCAAAAATGCTCCTTTCCCAAAATTTCATAATAATCCTCTCCCGAAGGCCTCTAGCCATTCATATCCCCCTCCATTCACCGACTCCTACCCTCCTTTAATGCCACCCTCCTTATCCCTCCATTTATTACCTTATCCGTCCACTCAATGCTTCATCCCCCTGCATACGTAAAGTTTTATAATAAATAAATAAAAATTATTAAGCTCTTAATTCATTACTCAAACCTTTAATGAGTTAATTAATTAATTAATTAACAGATATAAACAATTAATAATTAATTAATTAATTAATTAATTAATATTTTTAATAAATAATCATTGTTTAACTAAAATATATTAAGATAGTTAATTATTTAATTAATTATACCTGATAAACCTTAAGCAATCATTTAACTAGGGTTGTTACATGAACTAAGAAATTACAAGTCATATATAGGATTGATGGCATGCGAACTAAGCAATTACACGTCATGCACAAGTTCCATGCTCAATTATAATATTTTTTCAACTCAATATGAACTTTCTTTTCAATTATGAGTTTATTCTCAATTATGAAATAATTCTTATTTCATAATTACGAAATTGTGACAAAATAATTATTTCCTTGTGAAATAATTATGAGAATTTCACTCAATTAAGTAATTCTAGCCTCATAACATCTAAAAACATGCTTTCACAACCTATGGTGGAAAATACAACTATAACATATGCCCCCTAATGTGTGAGGTCAGGAAAGGAATGGATGGAAAAAATACATTATGAAAATTCATGGTGACGAGTGGCATAAGGAAGGATCTCGAAGATCAAGGAACTAGTGAGGACCTACAATCATACATCAAGGATGAGAGAATATATAGACCAATCCCCTAGGTATACATACTCAGACTTTGAATGAGCATGGCTTCCAAAAAATACACTGTGGATCCATGATATGAAATGCTATACCATGACCATGAAAGAATGCATAGTGGATCCATGTCATCAATAAGATCATATCCACCAGAAAATACAATGTGGATCTACATCATGAACTCAATCATAACCACGAGCACTGAGGAGAGTGCCCCCGAAGTCTTCATATACAAGTGATATACTCCAATGCAACTTGGGAGGGGATGTTGTAAAGGAGTGATGTGTCCCCAAACCCAAAGTCTTTGTATCAAGCCTCGATGGTACATATCTACATCATGTGAATAGATGAGTTGATGTCGAGCATGGTAGAAACCATCTGATTAGCGGTCATTGAGGAATATTGTTAACAAACACAAGGGGATCCATTGCTGATGAAGATGGACCCCAAGGTACCTAGAACAATCTATTGAATGTGAATAGAGGATATGATGTTGAGCACTCATAGAATCAATCAATCAGGATTCAATGATGAAAACCCATTGTCGATCATGAGGATGCCTGCCATTGATGACTGCAAGCTATAAGGTACTAGCTAGTTTCTAGATCCATCTCCTAGATGATTTATTGAAGTTGATATGAATATATCCATCGAAGGAAGGCCTTGATGTATCCCCCAGTAATTGACACGAAACATACACTGAGAGATGATGTGAAGAGAGAGTACCACTAAGTACAACTGACATAGGGATGGTCGACTCAGAAAGTCAACAAAAAAATAAATGGCTAACCCAAGCTTAAACTTCCCTTAAACATATAGCATGCCACAATGGTGACTCGGTAGCAAGACACAAGAGCTGGATGAATATAGTGCGACAATGCAGAAGGCATAATGGATGAATAAATAGTTGAATGGGTAGAAACACTCTAGTTAATGATCTCACCAGTGAAATGGTTTCCGCATTCATGATGCCACCAACATGGGATCATATCCAACAAATTGGGTGATAATTGCAAAATGTTGAAATTTCTCATTAGAAGAAAAAACAAAAATATACCAAGCCATCATGAATAAATTTTCATTGGATTCCTATTATGAAGAAGGGCTTTGATCCAGATTATTTTCGGCACGAAATGAGAGTGGAGATATAACAAATAAATGTACAGAGATATCTCCTATATTCAATAATATAACATAAATATATAAGAGATGCAACCATAAACACAGAGATACAGTAATACATAATTTTGATTAATGAGCGAAATGTACAAAATTGTAGAAATACAGAGTGAAAGACTCGCTAGAATGGTGGAAGCTTATCTCTGAGAAGAGATGTGATGGATACTAACATTCGCAAGAATATGATTATTACAATACATCTCCAAATGAATTTTTAACATAAAGAAAATAAAAAACCCTAAATGCGGAAGATGAAAGCCAACTGTTATGTGGATCCCGTTTTGGCTAGTTTGGTGTATCAACTCCCCGAGGGCGTAACTTGGAATACAATCTCTGTTTGGGGTGCACGATAGCTTGTTGGAAATGTATCATCGAGGAAATTCATTTTGGGGGCTCAATGAGATACTTTGACTATCATTGAGGTACTCTATCCCAAAAAAAATCCATTTAGGCCCTCAAAATGGCCCCGAAAGTTAAATACTGCTAAAAATAGTAAATTGCCAAAATTGTCAAAAAACTATTTTAAGCTAGTTGGAAAAGGTGGGTGGCCACCGATATCCACCTAGATCAATCCTCCATCCTTAGGAAGCAATGGTATCCATTGCATTGAGTACTTGGGGGAGAGGAAAAAGAGTTTGCTGAATCTACAACTTGATGAGTTGCTTGCCTTGTTGGAGAAGTTGTACTACTTCACTTCTTGATGGTTGTCACAAACCTGTGGCTGCAAGGGTTGGACCTTTTTAACCAGACTTGCTACATGAGATGCATGTGTATATAAGGAATACTTACACTTTTTTGCAATCTTATCGACCTACTTCTATTGGATAGAAGGTGCTTGGACTGAGGCTACAATGGTGTTCTTCTATTCACGCTTTGAACAGACTGTGAAGAAGCTGAATTTTGTAGTATGAGATACTACCTTGCGGCACTGTTTAGGTGGGAAAATAGCTGGAACTATCTCTGGTATCTTGTAGAAATGACCCCTCAGAGTAACAATGACACTATGGGGTTGAGACTCATAAATAACATGGCGCTTCCACATATATGGTTGGCCCAAGAGAACATCACAGACATCCAGTGGGGAAACATCACATAATACCTCATCCTTGAAGGGATGGATGTCGTATGACAATTGACATTGTTAGCTAACATGAAGATATCGTCCCTAGCGAAGCCGATATTGTATGGTTGTGGGTGTGGTGTTGTAGACAATCCCAATTGTTTGATGACCTCTACTGAGATGAGGTTCTTTTGGCTTCCACTATAAACAATAAAATGTAGCGCGGTCCCCTTCACCCACATCTGTCAATGAAAAATGTGCTCCACCTTGTTAGGATCTGCTGGTTCTTCTGGTTAAATCTAATAAAAGGTTAAATATGGGAATATAAAAATAAACTTGTACCTTGAAAGGTGAGGTGCCTCCAAAATGGTCGCTTGATGAAGACATGCTGATTTTTATCGGCAAGCATTGAAGGATGTGGGAAAAATTCTCCATCATTTTGTCCCTCTGTCGTGTGAGAGCTTGCTCAAGCAATAGATTAATAGAATTGTCTTCTCTGTCATTTTATTTTATTCTTCCATGGAGAGTTTCTTTGGCATGTGAGAGCGATTATCCTCAAGAGAGAAAAGATTGATACCCAACTTGCTATACTCATACCTCATCGGGGACATGCACTAAAAAAATGATCAAGAACAACTTGCTCTGATACGACTAATCTGGATTATTTTCAATAGGAAATGAGAGTAGATATATAATAAAGAAACGTACGGAGATATATCATATATTCAATAATATAACATAAATATGTCATAGATGCAACCATAAACACAAAGATACAGTAATACACAATTTCTATTCATGAGTGAAATGTACAAAAATGTAGAAATACAGAGTGAAAGACTCGCTAGAATGGTGGAAGCTTATCTTTGAGAAGAGATGTGATGACTAATCACATTAAAAAGAAGATGATTATTACAATGAGGCTCCAAAGGCCTTTTTAACATAGAAAAAATACAAAACCCTAACTGCGTAAGATGAAAATCCAACAATTTTGTGGACCCTGTTTTGGGTAGTTTGGTGTATCAACTTATTGGGGGCGTAACTTTGGAATACGATCTCCGTTTGGGGCACACGATAGCTCATTGGAAATGTATCGTCAAGGAGATTCATTTTGGGTGCTCAATGAGAGCCTAAGGTTATATTTGAGGTTCTCTATACAAAAAAAAACTTCATTTAGGCCCTCAAAATGGCCCTGGAAGTTAAAAGCTACTAAAAATAGTAAATTTCCAAAATTGTGAGAAAACTGTTTTGAGGCAGTTGGAAAAGGTGGGTGGCCACCAATATCCACCTAGATCAGTCATCTCTCCTTAGGAAGAAACGGTCTCCATTGCATTGATTTCCTAGGGGAGAGGGGAAAACGTTTGTTGAATCTGCATCTTGATTAGTTTCTTGCCTTGTTGGAGAAGTTGCACTACTTATCTTGTTGAAGGTTGTCACAAACCTATGGATGGAAGGGTTAGACCTTTTTAACCAGTTTGGATACATGAGATTCATGTGTGTAGAAGGAATATTTACACTTTGTTGCAATCTTGTCGACCTACTTCTATTAGATAGAAGGTGCTTGGACCGAGGTTGCAGTGGTGTTCTTCTATTCACGGTTTGAACAGACTGTGAAGAAGTTGAATTTTGTAGTCTGAGATACTACCTTGCAACATTGTTTAGGTGGGACAATAGTTGGAACTATCTCTAGTATCATGTAGAAATGACCCCCCAGAGCAACAATGACACTACGGGGTCAAGACTCATAAATAGCATGGCGCTTCCACATATATGGCTGGCCCAAGAGAACATCACAGACATCTGGTAGGGAAACAACACATAAGACCTCATATTTGAAGGGATAGATGCCATATGAAAATTAACACCATTGGCTAACACAAATATCTCGTATCTGGAGAAGCAACCTGATGTTGTATGGCAGTGGGTGTGGTTTTGCCGACAATTCCAATTGTTTGACGACCTCTGCTAAGATGAGGTTCTTCTAGCTTCCTCTATAAAAAATAAAATGCAGCGAGGTCCCCTTCACCCACATCTGTGAATGAAAAATGTACTCCCCCTCTTCAAGATCTGTTGGTTCTTCTGGTTGAATTTTTGCAGTCGCAACTGTAGAAGTGGGGTTTGCGTCTATGATTTGTCTTCTACCAATTTTTCTGAATCAGACTCTGAATTAGTGTTCATATCCTCGTCTTTGATCTCGACCACCAATGATTGTTTTGAGCGACATTCATCGGTGTTGTGCTAGGTTATTTAGTGGAAATCATACGACTTTTCAGTGTCCTTCTTCATCATTCTGTGACCCTTCTTTTCCTATGGCTTAGACTGGTTTTCAGGAGGTTGTTTTTTAGGGCCATATTTATCATACTTTGGTTGTTGTGGATTTGAAGACCTGAACTCTCTTTTTTTATGGTGCCTAAATTTCTTTTATATTTTGAGAGCATATTGGTAGGCAACTCTGAAGAATGAGATGTCCAAAAACTACATTTTAGTTTGTATGCACTTGTGTAGAACCCCACGGTATTTCAGAACCAAATGTCGCTCAGAGTCTTTGATACCCAGTTTGGTGTGCAAGGTATCGAAGGTGTTGGTGAACTCCAACATTCCTTGACCCCTCTCTTGACGTAACATGGTCCATCTCATGTACTAGTCATCATAGTTACCAACAAGGTAATATTGTTCCTTGGCTACATCCACAAAAAAATCCCAAGTGGGCTCTGCCCCATATATTCCAGAATCCTTTGTGGAACTTTTCTCCCAGTAAGTTTTCCACCAATGTTTGACATGGGGGAGAGCTTTAAGGAGTGTGAAGGTGATATTTTCCCTGTCGGGAAAATTGTGAAGAGAGAAATAACCTTCTAGCAGATTTAACCATTTTTCTAGGGCATCTGCATCTATCTGTCCTTCAAATATGGGAATATCAAAATTAACTTGTACCTTGAAAGGTGAGGTGCCTCCAAAGTGGGCGCTTGATGAATACATGTTATTTTTTATCAGCAGGCATTGAAGGATGTGGGAAAAATTCTCCATCATTTTGTCCCTCTCCTGCGTGAGAGCTTGCTCAAGCAACAAATTAATAGAATCATCTCCTATATCATTTTTATTTTATTCCACCATGGAGGGTTTATTGGGCATGTGAGAGTGACTGTCCTCAAGAGAGACAAGCTCGAGACCTAACTTTATATACTCAGACCGCGTCAGGGACATGCACTAAAAAACTATCAAGAGCATCATGCTCTGATACCACTGATCCAGATTATTTTCCACACGAAATGAGAG
Organism: Picea mariana; assembly: GCA_032191745.1. Lineage (NCBI taxonomy): Eukaryota > Viridiplantae > Streptophyta > Pinopsida > Pinales > Pinaceae > Picea > Picea mariana. The sequence continues at coordinate 101,097 of JASDQU010736678.1, read as the reverse complement.
TGGAGATATAATAAAGAAATGTACGGAGATATCTCAAATATTCAATAATATAACATAAATATGTCATAGATGCAACCATAAACACAGAGATATAGTAATACACAATTTCTATTAATGAGCAAAATGTACAAAATTGTAGAAATACAGAGTGAAAGACTCGCTAGAATGGTGGCAACTTATCTATGAGAAGAGATGTGATAGATACTCACATTAGCAAGAAGATGATTATTACAATGAGGCTCCAAAGGCCTTTTTAACATAAATAAAATACAAAACCCTAACCGCGGAAGATGAAAATCCAACAATTTTGTGGACCCCGTTTTGGGTAGTTTGGTGTATTAACTTCCCGGGGGTGTAACTTTGGCATACTATCTCCGTTTGGGGCACAAGATAGCTCATTGGAAAGGTATGGTAGTGGATATTGATTTTAGGGGATAAATCAGAGCCTCTAGCTATCATTGAGGTGCTCTGTCCCAAAAAACATTCATTGAAGCCCTCAAAATGGCCCCAGAAGTTAAAAACTGCTAAGAATAGTAAATTGCCAAAATTGCCAGAAAATTGTTTTGAGACAGTTGGAAAAGGTGGGTGGCCACCGATATCCACCTGGATCATTCCTACCTCCTTAGGAAGCAATGGTATCTATTACGTTGAGTGCCTGGGGGCGAGGGAAAATTGTTTGATGAATCTGCATCTTGATGAGTTGCTTGCCTTGTTGGAGAAGTTGCACTACTTAGCTTGTCGAAGGTTGTCACAAACCTGTGGCTCGAAGAGTTGGACCTTATTAACCAGTCTGGCTACATGATATGATTGTGTGCAAAATGAATCTTTACACTTTGATGCAATCTTGTCGATTTGCTTCTATTGGATAGAAGGTGCTTGGACTGAGGCTATAGTGGTGTTCTAATGTTCATGCTTTGAATAGACTATGAAGAAGCTAAATTTTGTAGTATGAGATACTACCTTGTGGCACTTTTTAGGTGCAACAATAGTTGGAAATACCTTTGGTATCTTGTAGATATGACCCCCCAGAGTAACAATGACACTATGGGGTCGAGACTCATAAATAGCATGGCACTTCCACATATATGGTTGACCCAAAATAACATCACAGACATCTAGCGGGGAAACATCACATAATATCTCATCCTTGAAGGGTTGGATGTCGTATGAAAATTGGCACTGTTTGATGACACAAAGATCTCGTCCCTGGAAAAGCCACCCGATGTTGTCTGGTTGCGGGTGTGGCTTTGTCGATAATCCCAATTGTTTGATAACTTCTGCTGAGATGAGGTTCTTTTGGCTTCCACTATCAACAATAAATGTAACGGAGTCCCCTTCACCCAATTATGTGAATGAAAAAGGCGCTCCCCCTCTTCAGGATCTGCTGGTTCTTATGGTTGAATTGTCGTGGTCGTGATCGTAGCAGTGGTGTCTGTGTCGATTATCTTTCTTCTATCAGTATTTTCTAAATCAGACTCTGAATCAAGGTTTGGCTCCTTATCTTTGGTCTCAGCCAAAAATGTATTTTTTGAGCGACATTCATCGGTGTTGTGCTAAGGGATTTTGTGGAAATCGTACCACTTTCCAGTGTCCTTCTTCATCTTTTTGTGACCCTTCTTTTCCTATGGCTTAGACTGGTTTTCGAGAGTTTATTTGTTAGGGCCATCTTTATCATACTTTGGTTTTTATGGAGTTGCATACCTGAACTCCCGTTTGTTCTGGTGCTTAAATTTCTGCTCGATTTTTATAGCATATCGGTAGACATCTCCTAGCGATGAGATTTCCAGAAACTCCATTTCAGTTTGGATGTACCTGTGTAGATCTCCATGGTATTTCAAAACCAAATGTCGCTTATATTCTTTGATACCCAGCTTGGTGCGCAAGGTATGGAAGGTATTGGTGAAAGGAGACACTTCTTGGCCCCTCTCTTGACACAACATGGCCCATCTCATGTACTGGTCGTCATGGTTACCAACAAGGTAATATTGTTCCTTGACTGCATCCACAAAAAAATCACAGTGGGATCTGCCCCATATATTCCAAACTCCTATGTGGAAATTTGCTCCCAGTAAGTTTTCCACCAATGTTTGACATGGGGGAGAGCTTTAAGGAGTGCAAAGGTCATATTTTCCCTATTGGAAAAATTGTGAACACAGAAATAACCTTGTAGCATATTTAACCATTTTTCTATGGAATATGTGTCTATATGTCCTTTAAATATGGGAATATCAAAATTAAATTGTACCTTGAAAGGCGAGGTTCCTCCAAAGTGTCCTCTTTATGAATATGCGCCATTTTTTATCGGCAAGCATTGAAGGATGTGGGAAAAATTCTCCATCATTTAATCCCTCTTCTGCATGAGAGCTTGCTCAAGCAATAGATTAATAGGATCGTGTGCTCTGTCATTTTTCTTTTCTTCCACCATGGAGGGTTTCTTGGGTGTGTGAGAGTGATTTTCCTCGAGAGATACAAGCTTGAGACCCAACTTTCTATACTCAAACCTTGTCGGGGACATGCACTAAAAAAATGATCAAGAACAACCTGCTTTGATACCATTGATCCAAATTATTTTCAGCATGAAATGAGAGAGGAGATATAATAAAGAAATGTACAGAGATATCTCAGATATTCAATAATATAACATAAATATGTCAGATATGAAACCATAAACACAGAGATATAATAATACACAATTTCTATTAATGAGCGAAATGTACAAAGTTGTAGAAATATAGAATGAAAGACTCACTAGAATGGTGGTAACTTATCTCTGAGAAGAGATGTGACGATTACTCACATTCACAAGAAGATGATTATTACAATGAGGTTACAAAGGATTTTTTAAACTAAATAAAATACAAAACCCTAACTACATAATATGAAAAGCCAACAATTTTGTGGACCTCACTTTGGGTAGTTTGGTGTATCAACTTCCCAGGGGCCTAACTTTGGCATACGATCTTCGTTTTGGGTGCACGATATATCGTTGGAAATGTATCATTGAGGATATTCATTTTGAGGGCTCAATGAGATCCTTAAGATATCATTTAGGTGATCTATCCCAAGAAATTTTCATTTAGGCCCTCAAAATGGCTCCGGAAGTTAAAAACTACTAAAAATAGTAAATTGCTAAAATTGCCAGAAAATTGTGTTGAGTCAGTTGGAAAAGGTTGGTGGCCACCAATATCCACCTGGATAAATCCTCCCTCATTAGGAATCAATGGTATCCATTGATTTGAGTGCCTAGGGGAGAGGGAAAAGGATTTGTTGAATCTGCATCTTGATGAGTTGCTTGCCTTGTTGGAGAATTTGCACTCCTTAGTTTATTGAAGTTTGTCACAAACCTGTGTCTAGAAGGGTTGGACCTTTTTAACTAGTTTGGATACATGAGATGCCTATGTGAAGAAGGAATATTTACACTTTGCTGCAATCGTGTCGACTTGCATCTATTGGATAGAAGGTGCTTGGACTAAGGCTACAGTAATGTTCTTTTGTTCATGCTCGTAACATATTGTGAAGAAGCTGAATTTTGTAGTATGAGATACTACCTTGCGGTACTGTTTAGGTGGGACAACAGTTGAAACTACCTATGGTATCCTGTAGAGATGACTTCCCAGATTAACAATGACACTGTAGGGTCGAGAATCATAAATAGCATGGCGCTTCCACATATATGGCTGGCCCAAGAGAACATCACAAACATCCAATGGGGAAACATCACATAATAACTCATATTTGAAGGGCTCGATGCCATATGACAATTAGCACTATTGGATGACATGAAAATCTCATCCCTGGCGAAGCCACTCGATGTTGTATGGCTGCGGGTGTGGTGTTTTCGAAAATGTCAATTGTTTGATGATCTCTACTGAGATGAGGTTCTTCTGGCTTCCTCTATCAACAATAAAATGCAGTGGGGTCCCCTTCACCCACATCTGTGAATGAAAAATGTGCTCCTCCTTTTTAGGATCTGCTGGTTCTTTTGGTTGAATTGTTGTGGTCATGACCGTAGCAGTGGGGTTTGCATTGATGATCTATCTTCTACCAGTTTTTTTTTTAATCAAACTTTGAATCAAGATTCATCTCCTTGTCTTTCATCTAAGCCACCAATGATTGTTTTGAGCCACATTCATCAGTGTTGTGCCAAGGGATTTTGTGGAAATCGCACCACTTTCCAGTGTCCTTCTTCGTCTTTTCGTGACCCTTCTTTTCCTATGGCATGGACTGTTTTTCGGGAGGTTGTTTGTTAGGGTCATCTTTATAATACTTTGGTTGTTGCGGATTTGAAGAACTGAACTCCCATTTGTTCTGGTGCCTAAATTTCTGCTTGATTTTGACAACATATTGGTAGGCAACTCCTAGTGATGAGATGTCCAGAAAATCCAATTCAGTTTGGATGTACCTGTGTAGAGCCCCATGGTATTTCAGAACCAAATGTCACTCAAATTATTTGAAACCCAGCTTGGTGCACAAGGTATGGAAGGTATTGGTGAACTCCAGCACTTCTTGGCCCCTCTCTTGACGCAGCATGGTCCATCTCATCTACTGGTCATCATAGTTACCAACAGGGTAATATTGTTCCTTGACTCCATCCACAAAAAAATACCAAGTGGGATTGCCTCATATATTAAAGATTCCTTTGTGGAACTTTTCTCCCAGTAAGTTTCCCACCAATGTTTGACATGGGGGTTGAGCATTAAGGAATTCAAATGTGATCTTTTCCCAGTCGAAAAAATTGTGAACACAGAAATAACCTTTTAGCATATTTAACCATTTTTCTATGGCATCTATGTCTATATGTCCTTCAAATATGGGAATATCAAAATTAACTTGTACCTTGAAAGGTGAGGTTCCTCCAAAGTGTCCTCTTTATGAAGATGCGTCAGTTTTTATTGGCAGGCATTGAAGGATGTGGGAAAAATTCTCCATCATTTTGTCCCTCTGCCGAGTGAAAACTTGCTCAAGAAAGATATTAATAGAATCGTCTTCGCTTTAATTTTTATTTTCTTCCACCATGGAGGGTTTCTTGGGTGTGCGAGAGAGAATTTAATCAAGAGAGACAAGCTCGAGACCCAAATTTCTATACTCAAACCTTGTCAGGGACATGCACTGAAAAAAATGATCAAGAGCAGCTTACTCTGATACCATTGATCTAGATTATTTCTGGCACTAAATGAGAGCGGAGATATAATAAATAAATGTACAGAGATATCTCAAATATTCAATAATATAACAAAAATATGTCAGAGATGCAACCATAAACATAGAGATACAGTAATACACAATTTCTATTGATGATCAAAATGTACAAAACTATAGAAATATAAAGTGAAAGACTCGCTAGAATGGTAGCAACTTATCTCTGAGAAGAAATGTGACAACAACTCACATTCGCAAGAAGATGATTATTACAATGAGTCTCCAAAGGAATTTTTGACATAAATAAAACACAAAACCCTAACCATTGAAGATGAAAATCCAACAGTTTTGTGGACCCCATTTTGGGTAGTTTGGTGTATCAACTTCCCGGGGCGTAACATTGGCATATGATCTCTGTTTGGGGCGCACGATAGCTTGTTGGAAATGTATCATTGAAGAGATTCAGTTTGGGGGATCAATAATATCCCTTGAATATAATTGAGGTGATCTATCCCAAAACAACTTCATTTATGACCCCAAAAGGGCCCTGGAAGTTAAAAACTGTTAAAAATAGTAAATTGCCAAAATTGCCATAATATTATTTTGAGCCAGTTGGAAAAGGTGGGTGGCCACCAATTTCCCCTTCGATCAATCCTTCCTCCTTAGGAAGAAGTGGTCTCCATTGCATTGATTTATCAAGGGAGAGGGAAAAGCGTTTGTTGAATCTGCATCTTGACGAGTTGCTTTCCTTGTTGGAGAAGTTGTGTTGCTTAGCTTGTTGAAGGTTGTCAAAAATCTGTGGTTGCAAGGGTTGGAAATTTTTAACCAGTCTGGATACATGAGATTCTTTTGTGCAGAAGGAATATTTACACTTTGTTGCAATATTGTCGACCTTCTTCTATTGGATAGAAGGTTCTTAGACTGAGGCTGCAGTGGTGTTCTTCTGTTCACGCTTTGAATAGACTATGACGAAGCTGAATTTTGTAGTATGAGATACTACCTTGCGACACTGTTTAGGTGGGACAATAGTTGGAACTACCTCTAGTATCCTGTAGAGATGACCTACCAGAGTAACAATGACACTACGGGGTTGAGACTCATAAATAACATGGTGCTTCCACATATATGGCTGGCCCAAGAGAACATCATAGACATCCAATAGGGAAACATCACATAATACCTCATACTTGAAGGGCTGGATGTCGTATGATAATTGGAACTTTTGTCTGACTTGAAGATCTCATCCCTGGTGAAGCCACCTGATGTTGTATGGTTGCGGGTATTGTGTTGTCGACAATCCCAACTGTTTGACGACCTTTGCTGATATGAGGTTCTTCTGGATTTCATTATCAACAAAAATGCAGTGGGGTCCCTTTCACCCACACGTGTGAATGAAAAACGTGCTCCCCCTCTTCAGGATTTGCTCGTTCTTCTAGTTGAATTTTTGTTGTCGCTACCGTAGTAGTGGGGTCTACGTCGATGATTTGTCTTCTACTAGTATTTTCTGATTCAGACTCTGAATCAGGGTTCGGATCCTTGTCTTTTATCTCAGCCATCAATGACTATTTTGAGTGACATTCATCAATGTTGTTCCAGGGGATTTTTTGGAAATCACACCACTTTCTAGTGTCCTTCATTTTTGTGTGACCCTTCTTTTTCTGTGGTTTAGACTGGTTTTTTAGGAGGTTGTTTGCTAGGGTCTTCTTTATCATACTTTGGTTGTTGTGGATTTGTAGACCCGAACTCCCATTTGTTCTAGTACCTAAATTTCTTCTTGATTTTGACCGCATATCGGTAGGCCCAACGATGAGATGTCTAGAAACTCCATTTCAGTTTGGATGTACCTATGTAGAGCCCCACGGTATTTCAAAACCAAATGGCACTCAGAGTCTTTGATACCCAGCTTGGTGTGCAAGGTATGGAAGGTATTGGTGAACTCCAACACTACTTGGCCCCTCTCTAAATAGCGTGGTTCATCTCATGTATTGGTCATCATAGTTACCAATAGGGTAATATTGTTCCTTGAGTGCATCCACAAACAAATCCCAAGTGGGCTCTACCCTATATATTCCAGACTCCTATGTGGAGCTTTTTTCTGAGTAAGTTTCCCACCAATGTTTGACATGGGGTAGAGCTTTAAGGAGTGCGAAGGTGATCCTTTTCCTATCATAAAAATTGTGAACAGAGAAATAACCTTCTAGCAGATTTAACCATTTTTCTATGGAATCTGCATCTATTTGTCCTTCAAATACGAGAATATAAAAATTAACTTGTACCTTGAAAGGTGAGGTTTCTCCAAAGTGGCCTCTTGATTAATATGTGATGGTTTTTATCGATAGGCATTGAAGGATGTGGGAAAAATTCTCCATCATTTCGTCCCTCTGCCATGTGAGAGCTTGCTCAAGCAACGAATTAATATAATCGTCTGCTCTGTCGTTTTTATTTTTTTTCGCCATGGAGGGTTTATTGGGCATGTGAGAGAGATTGTCCTTAAGAGAGACAAGCTTGAGACCCAACTTTCTATACTCATACCTCGTCGAGTACATGCACTAAAAAAACGATCAAGAGCAGCCTGCTCTGATACCACTAATCCAAATTATTTTCAACACGAAATGAAAGTGGAGATATAATAAAGAAATGTATAGAGATATCTCAGATATTCAATAATATAACATAAATATATCATAGGTTCAACCATAAACACATAGATATAGTAATACACAATTTCTATTAATGAGAGAAATGTACAAAACTGTAGAAATATAGAGTGAAAGACTCACTAGAATGGTGGCAACTTATCTCTGAGAAGAGATGTGACGGATACTCACATTCGAAAGAAGATGATTATTATAATGAGGCTCCAAAGGCCTTTTTAACTTAAATAAAATACAAAACCCTAACCACTGAAGATGAAAATCCAACAATTTTGTGGACCCCGTTTTGGGTAGTTCGGTGTATCAACTTCTTGAGGGCGTAACTTTGGCATACGATCTCCGTTTTGTGTGCACAATGGTTCATTGGAAAGGTATAATTGAGGAGATTCATTTTGGGGGATCAATTAGAGCCTTTGTATATCATTTAAGTGATCTATCCATAAAAAAATTCATTTAGGCCCTCAAAATGGGCCTGGAAGTTAAAATCTGCTAAAAATAGTAAATTGTCAAAATTTCCAGAAAATTGTTTTGAGCTAGTTGGAAAAGGTGGGTGGCCATCGATATCCTCTTGTATCAGGCCTCATTTTGATATTTATGTTAATTGATCACTTCTCTTCACAATTGTAATCAACAATGGCTAATGGAAACACAATACTAGTATAATTATAGACATGATTTTGAATGTTACATGCACTAGTACATTCATTAGTGCCAAATATATCAAGTTCACTAGTGAAATTATCCTTGACTCCTATTTTTTTATGTCCAACTAGAATAGCATGCTCAAAAAATAATTTCTTCTGTCTAAGAAAACTACAAGTACCTCGTGGCATCATTTCATCCTAACCATCCAACCCAAAGGAACACCTTCATTAGATAGGACTTGATCATCAAGTTCCATCACATTGGAAAGTGGTGACACATCCATAAACTTTAAATCCATCCTGACTTGTGATTGTGGCATCAATTCCACTTTTGAAGATGTGTAGTTTGAATAGGTGCCACAATATGAAGAATCTAAACCATTGGGTTGCACCTATAGTGACATTGATATAAATATATGTTTCCATAATGATTTTTAGGAATATAAAAAATTTACTTCATCAATGCTTAGAATAAGGTAGATGCTTTAGTTGATTTTCGCATGAATGTGCATTGAAAGTTATATCAAATATATGATTAAACTTCCATTTGTGTGTGTGGATGTTTATTAAGTTACTTTGATATATTTGTTCCATTCCTTCATGAGAATAATCAAAGTTACCCTACTTTGAAAAATGGTTTATTGTAAGTGAAATACATTAAGTAAATAATTTTTTCCAAATTTATTTTGTAAACAAACTTAATGTCATGCCATCATAATTGGAAAGTCTGATGCTTGAACCCATCTCTTCCCTCTTGAGAAAGTTTTGTTGTGCCTTGATTATAATTAGAAAATCACTATCTTCTCATCTAGCTCCATTCAATTTCATATTAGTTTCAGTATTAGAATGTAATGTCCCTCTCTTGGAGGGCCTCAAAATTTGTCCTGTGAAATTTTAGTACATACATTATGTTATCAATGTAAATTTCTAATTTTGATACAATCATAAGATTTTTTTTCTAAATCGTAACTTTTGTATCTATGGAAGGAATTAGGAACAAATCTTGATTCTGTTGTAATAAAACTTGTTGTAAATTCTAATTTCTAAATTGGTAAGCATTTATAGCAATTCAACTTGAAGGAATGAACTTACTAATAATCTGAACAATTAGTTTACAATATTTATAATAAATCAACTAAATAAATCCACTAGAAAAATACATGTAATTTATAGTTGGTTAAGTTCATGCTCCCTTGTCCAATTTTGCAAGATGACCACTGCATGAAACTATTTCCTTCCAGCCAGTTAGGAACAGAGCCTCTCTGCCTCCCTAGCTCCAAGAAATCAGATTTCCTAGCCCCTGAGCCCAAAATCCTAGCAACAACAGCCAACTCGTATGCCAACTAGAATTTTCCAACCATTTTCCTTCTCCCACATTTTTCCTCCCTTTCCTCTCGAACCATCCGCCAAATGTCCAACTCACCCTTCCTTATCCCTCCATCCATCGACTCATTCCCTCATAAATTTTCTATCTCCCCTTATCCTTTCTCATTAATTCCTTACCTACTCTTAATATGATAAAATACTTATTTCCATTATTGATGCATTCCTTAATTCTAAAAGAAATGATAAAATCTAATTAGTTCAATAATTAATTGACTTAGATAGATTAATGATTTAATTAATTAATTAACTTTTAATACATTAATAACATAATTTACCTTACTTAAATATAATCATTAATTAGTCTAACTAGGGTGTTACATACGCCCACCCTTCAAGAAACTTCATCCCAAAGTTATAGTAACTTACAATACAAGGAGTCCCTGAGGTGTAGGATAGTCGGTGACAGAGTGTGTTGTTAAGGAACTCTATGATGTTAAGTCACGGGTTCAAAACCTACGGGTAAAAAAAATCCGGCCATGTTAAGGGTTGGTGTGGCTCATGTCGGGTGTGATCCCTAGGTGATTTTCATGGCTTATATGCCCCTAAGTCACGGTTTCTCAAGCCATAGGCTAGTCCGGTAGGTCACAAAAAAAATAGCAAACAAAAAAAAACTTACAATACAAGGATACTAATAACATGATTCATACATCTAGACTAGATAAGCCACATCATTAATTTAAAACACTCATAAATACTAGTGTACATGCACAAGGGATGTATGTGTATCTAGCGGATATAGAAATCATGCATGTACTAATAGCAATAATTAACATATCTAATGAAATTCTTGTATGCCTCCAATCCAATCAGTAATGCAATTAACTTCATAAAGAATAAATCAACCTTTTACAATATTTGCAGAATCCTTCAATTATAATGATTTAACACAAGCAACATTTACCTAGATAATTTCAATTCCATTAAACATTTAAAAAAAAGAAAGAGATAAAATCGAACACTTCTGCTATAAGTTTAAAACCCCCCACACTCTCAACTACTTCTAATCATCCTTCCTCCCTAACCTACTTCCATATCCCATCCCTATCCTTCCTATGTTGGACTATCCTGGAGCGTCAATTATATTGACCTAACTCTAGATAGAACTCCTATGTGGAAGTGTCAACTACCTTGACCAAGCTTCCCCAATAGGCAATTGGTAGGCATCATCACACGTCTAGGGGAGCATGATCTAACACCATCCTCCCATGATTCCAAGTTCCAGAGGATACACGGTGGGAAATTCCTCCACCCCTCCTGATAGAACTAGGGTCAACGCACTACCATGGACCATATAGTGGAACTGTGTTGCAGGGAATTTTTTCATCATATATTTAGTTTCAGGAAGTCTCGCTACCTAAAGACCTACACTTTCCCACATATCATAGCAATGCATTTGAACCGATATAATTTCATATAAAAAGATTCATACCATATTATTCTCGGTCGATGTTCATGACATCAACCATTTATTATCATCATCCTTTGGCTATCTCATAGCCCATTAATCTGTAGGTTAGTTATAACACATACTCATGCATATCCATACACTATTAACATGTGATTTCATTCAACCATATCATTAATTCGGTATCCACATACCGATATATTTCAAATTCAAATTTTCAATCTAGATATAGGTCACATAATATCCATCATAAATCACATAATGATAACATTCATAGTATTCACATTCACATAGGTCCATATGTCCAAAAGTTAAAGTGTCAAGTTAATAATGTTCCACAATTAATAAGCAAATAAAGATATGACTAGGCCATAAGTAATTCTAGTTGTCTAAGTCAAAATGGGTCATTACAAACACCCATCCTTCGATAAAGATAGTCCTTAGGTGGTCAAAAAAGTGAGGGATGATCTCGTCGTAAGGTCTCTATATCCTCCCAAGTAGCATATCCTAGGCTATACTTGTCCCACTTGACCTTGACTTCGTATACCAAACGATTCCTAAGCTATCAGACCCTACAATCCAATATGTGTAACTGTTTGACCATGATAGTTCCCGTGTTCGAGACCTGCAATTCGTTCCAATTTAGTTTGTGACATTCATCAACAACATAATGTCATAGAATAGATACATGAAAAACATCATGAGTTTTATGCAAGTGGGGTGGTAGTACAAGGCAATAGGAAATATGTCCAATTCTCTCTTGTATTTTAAAAAATCCTATAAATTGAGGCAACAACTTTGTCCCTTTCCCAAACTGAATGGTAATCTTATTAGGCCTGATACAAATTAAAACTTAATCGCCCACTTAATAACTTTGGTTAGTCCTATGTGCATCAACATAACTTTCCTATCTATCCTGCTCCTCTTTTAATCATTGTCTAATCTAAATCACCTGCTCCTCCATATATTGAATCAATTTTGGACCTACTATCACTTGGTCCTACTAACCTTTCCCATCTCAATGGTGTCCTGCATGGCCTTCCATACATAGATTGATAGGGCGGCATTCCAATTGAGTTGTGAAAAATGTTATTGTAGGATAACTCTACCAAAGGTAGGCACATCTCCCAATGGGTTTGATTATCCATAACATACATCCTAAGCATGTCTTCCATAACATGATTTACTCTTTCATTTTTCCCATCCGTTTCAGGATGATACACTATGCTCAAGTTCAACTGAGTCCCTAATGATGACTACAAACTTGTCCAAAACCTAGAGGTAAATTGAGAGTCCCTATATGAAATGATCTTCTTAGGTAACCCATGCATACATATAACTTCACTTATAAAATTCATGCCACATCAGTGACATCATAAGTGTCTCTGACTGGAATAAAATGTGTGCTCTTAGTCAACTTATCAACTATAACAAGAATGGAATTATGCCTTAGCGATGTGACTGTCAATACCACAACAAAACACATAGAAATTCCTTCCCATTTGGACATAGGAACATCAAGCGTTTGTAGGAGAATTGTCGAGTGATGATGAACAACATTTAATTGCTGACACTCAAGAAACTTAGCGACGAAATGGACTACATCATGCTTCATGCCTTCCTAGAAGAAAAAATTCTTCATGTCTGCATACATTTTCTTCACACTTGGATGTGCACAATAAAGTGCTCTATGGGATTCCTTAAGTATGATGCTTCAAATATCCCCACACTCGGGAATGTAATCCATCTGCTTCAAGACTATATCCTTCAAAATTTGACTCTAACTGTCTCCCACTTTGGAGGGTTGAAGTAACCTTTAAATACCAACTATATCCAAGAATTTGTCCCAACACTCACTCCCTCAAATTAACCTTTAAGGGCACCAAGGAGAAGATATGTGGCTTTCTTAACAAGGAATCCATGACCACATTCTCCTTTCCCTTGATGTATGAAATTCCAAAATCGTACTCACTCATAAACTCACTCCATCTCCTTTTCCTGGCATTGAGATCCCTTTGGGTGAAGAGATGCTTTAAACTTTCATGGTTTGTTTTGAGATCAATCTTCTCTCCACTAGATTATTCCTCCAAAGCTTCATATCTATCATTACAACTAGCAACTCTAAATCATGAGTAGCATAAATCTCCTCATGTTGCTTCAACTTTCTTGATGCATACGCTATCACTCCCACATCCTTCATTAGCAAGACCCTCAATCCTTGCTTCATGGTATCCATGGAGGCTGTGAAGTCTTTTTCCATACCCGACACTCGTATAATTGGCACATTGGTTAGTAACCTCTTAAGATCAATGAATGCAATGTCACATTCATATGTCCACTCATACTTGACTCCCTTGCACTACAAGGTGGTGATGGGTTTTGCAATCTTTGATAATCCTTCCAGAAACCTTCGAAAATAACTAGCTAGCCCCATGAATCTTCTCACCTCATGAACATTTATCGGCACTGGCCAATCCATTATGGCCTTCACCTTTTCTGGGTCCAAAAAACTTCCTTCTCCTGAAATGAAATGACTCAGATAGTGAATCTATTTCTGGAAAAAAGAGCACTTTGACAACTTACCATACAACTTATTCTCTCTAAGGCATGACAACACCACTCACAAGTGTTCCTCATGTTCTCTTTAATTCTTGGAATATATGAGGATATCATCAAGAATTACCTACACAAAGTGGTCTAAGTACTTTCATAATACACCATTCATGAGGCTCATCATGAATATTTTTGGTGCACTGGTCAAACCAAAAGGCACTACAATGAACTTTTAATGTCCAAATCGAGTTTGAAATGTAGTTTTAGGAATATTGCCTTCATTAATCGTTAACTGGTGATACCCTGACTCCAGATCAATTTTTGAGAAAACTATTGCTCCTTTCATTTGATCAAAGAGATCATCTATCCATGGTATTGGGTACCTCTTCTTCATTGCAACATATTTCAATTCCCTGTAATCTATACACAATCGTAAGGAATCGTCCTTCTTCTTGACAAATATTATTGGTGCACCCCAAGGTGAGAAATTGGGCCTTATCATCCCTAAGTCAAGTAGTTCCTTCAACCGCATCTACAAATCACAAAGTTATAGAGTCGTAATCATATATGGTGTCTTGGAAATTGATTCTACATTAGGTTTGATCTCAATGGTAAAATCAAGCTCCCTCTCAGGAGGTAACCCTGGCAACTCTTTCGGAAAAACATCCTTAAATTCTAAAAAAATTGGATACTGATCTATAGAGGGTCCCTTCCCTTCATTGACTGCTTCCACTACATATAATCAAAAGACTTGCCTCGTGCAACATTTAACTTTCATTGTTGATATAAAGCATAGATACACCTTCCTCTGTATACCATGGATTGACTGACCTTCCTTCATCATCTACACAAAGCATCCTCTTCACGAAACAATCTACCATAGCTTGATGAGCTTCTAGCCAGTCCATCCCAATGATTACAACATACATCCCTAGGGCAGTGACATTCACCTTCAACCTAGTAGTACACACTCTCGGGTCTACAAGATAATTATCGACGCTAGGTCCTACTCTATGATTTCCCCCCAAATCCATCTCGACTTGTTTAAAGTCCTCGTGCTCGTAGGCTGCCAATCCACTCTTTTATAATGCACATGGTGAAATGAAACTATTTGTAGCACCATAATCAAATAAAATTTTAACGTTGACATGATTTAGCATACCTGATGACTCCACCATAGTGGATTGATGTTCYGTTGGGCGGTTTTTAACCACTACATAAATCTGGTGGCTACTACTTGCTCTTCCCATCAGGTCATTCCCTTATCTATGCACAAAATTTTCTTGTGACTTTGGTTAGTCACATTGGTAATAAGGTCCTCTACACCCACAATACATAATGCGGGGTGGAACCTGCACATTGATATGTGAAGGCATTTGAAATGAGTTCCTTCCCTTGGAGCCCATATCCCTACTAACTATTCCTTGAGAAGGTCATGTGCTTTCTTATGTCGTCGGTGATGAGTGGGATGATGCACTTGCTGCCACTGAAATACCTGTTCCAACTTCTCTAAGTGCAACTCTATTTCCATAAAGAGGTGTCCTAGACATTCCTCCCCGGGAAAAGGTCCTAGGGGCCTTCCCCACGAATCATGGATTTTGTGGAACAATTGATCTCGTAATTTCGTTTATTCTCATATGTTATTCTACATAATGAGAACTTTCAACTGCTTTGGCCACTGACGATGTTTTCCACATTTGCACCATGGCCCTTATCTTGGGATTTAACCCATACACAAAACGATATGCTTGTCGTTGATCGGTATCCATGTATGAGATGTACTTTACTAACTCCATGAACCCGATTTCATACTCTTCCACTGTTTGGTTTCCCTGAATTAGAGCATGCAATGATACTACCTATTGTTCTTTGTAGTAATCCGACAAATATTTTCTTAGGAACCTTTCCTAAAAAATATCCCAAGAGATGGTGTCTAGAGTAAGGTGCAACTACCTCTCTAGATTACCCAACCAGTTCAAGGCATTGTCTCTCAACTAAAATTTTCTATCTTGGCCTTTGATGTGGAAGCATAGTCTCTCAAGGAAAAACATCTTCTCATTCCTTCCAACCATGCCTCTGCATGTTCTCTTGCACGACCCTTGACAAACTTCGGGAGTTTAATTTTCTACAGTTCTCTGGTGATGTCTCCCGATGGAGGTCCTCTCTATGAGTTCCTCTACCCTTCTAGGTTACCCAATCCATATGGTGTGGGCTCCACTTCCACATTTGTTGACTAGCCTCCCTTTAATGTCTCATTAATAGCCTATAAGGAGTGCAATATGAGAGTGAGCTCAGACAATGGTGGTAGTGGCACCGGTGGTCCCTACAACAATTCCCCCCGGCTTCGATTTCTGCAAGTCCTAACCATTTTGAATAACTAAATCTGTATTCAACCAATGTTTATTAGAAATGAGTTTAAGGCATTCAACGATTTACTCAAATTATACTTACAAACGTAGGGTTAGGTGTAAGTTTCTTTATACTTGTATGTAAACAAACATTACTCCCATAAGGTAAGTGGCTAAATTTCAGGGTCAAAATCCTCTAAGCTCGGTAACTTCATTCAGGTAAGCTACTAACTTGTCGCCTTACTAGTCATGCTAACACTGTGGGATACTTGTCAGTTACCCTAACTTACCTATTCATCAAGCATTTAACCCTTCCCTTTAACACTTTATATCGTTATAGAGCTTCTATCTCCATGTGATTAATACTTTATAATTAGTTATAAATCCCCCCTAATCTCATTAACTAACATTAACTGACATTATCAATTTATAATATTAATTTAAGCATTTTAGCAATTATCATTATATTAATTAAACACTACTTAACATTAATTATATTCTTCAATAATCATTGTTTTGCATTATGTTACTAAACCTTGGAGTACATATATCATAAAGATTAAAGGTATCTTTATA
>JASDQU010736678.1:44244-79695 GCA_032191745.1 Picea mariana | reverse complement strand
TTCCCCATCTCCTCATTAACTCTTGTGGATAGCCTTCCAACTACCAACCTGAGTGGTAATTCATTTCTGGGTCAGAGGATTGTTGAGCAATTACACCCAGTAGGTACTAGTCTTGTGAGGGTCATCTCAACCATTCTTGGTTTCCCCTCACCATCTCTCTCATAACACCCATGGTGTATCTTGGAAAAATTCCCCCTTTAAGCAGTTGTGCAACACATATAAAATTTATATTAACAATAGAAAATTTATACATTGACCCTTTTATACAAAGGTTCATCAAATAAAAAATTCACACATATTTAGTCTGCCATAGTCTCTTGGCCAGTTATAGTTATATTTACAAACTGGGGGAAACAAGGGTATTACAATCCTCTCCCCCTTAAAGGAACATCATCCTCTATGTTCTATCTATTGATCTGCTCTGTATGTACAGAACTAAACAAAAATGGATATGCCTATCTCATTGCATCCTCCATTTCCCATGTAGCCTCATCTAGGCCAAAGTGTTTCCACTACACCTTGACCTATGCAATGGTTCTATTTCTGAGTGTGGTTTCCTTCTTTTCTATTATGCATTGAGTTTCCGGTAGGAATTCTCCCTCAGGTTCCACCTGAATCACATGCCAGTCAATAATATGATTAGAATCATGCTCATACTTCTTTAATAAAGAAACATGGAAAACATTATGTTCTTTCACTGTGGAACAGAGTGATAGCCGATAGGCTACTGGTCCCACTCTATCCAAAACTTCAAAGGGTCTACAATACCAAGGTGCCAGCTTGGCACAAGATCCCATCCTCAAAGAGCTTCTCCTGGGTCTAACTCAAAGATACACATGATCCCCTTCTTTGAACTCTATAGGAGTGCTTTTCAGGTCTGTATAGCTCTTTTGTCTATCTTGTGCTATCTTCAGATTTTTCCTGATTTGAATCACTTGTTGTTCCATTTCCTTTAGCATATTTGGCCTAATTGTAACTCTTTCTACTGGGTTGTTCCAGCTGATTGGAATGTTTCATTGCCTTCCATAGAGGGCTTCAAAAGGGATCATTTTTAATGACTCTTGATAGCCATTGTTGTAGGCTAATTCTACCAGTGGTAGGAAGTCCTCCCACTTCTTGGGTTGATGTATTACATGCATCCTCAACATGTCTTTTAATACTTCGTTTACCCTCTCTATCTTCCCATCATTTTGAGGGTGATAAGTTGTACTAAAGAGAAATTTTGTTTCAAAACCAACAAACAAAGATTTCCAAAAGTTTGAAGTAAACTTTGTATCTTTGTCGGATATAATTTCCTTAGGCATGGCATGCAGTCTGAATATCTCTTTCATGAAGATGTTGGCAATATATATTGCCTTGCAAGTTGACTTGATGAGTATGAAGTGAGCAACCTTGCTCAATGTTTCCACAACTACCATGATGACATCATTATGTTTGGTTGATGTTGGTAATCATGTGATGAAGTCCATGGAGATGGTTCCCCATTTCCATTTAGGAATTGGTAGGGGCTGCAACAAACCTACTGGGTTTCGGTGCTCTACCTTGACTCTTTGACATTCTAGACACTTAACTAAGTAACCAACTATGTCCATTTTCAGTCCGAGCCAATAGAATAGTTTCCTAGTGGCTGTGATCATTTTCTGATAACCAGGATGACCAGTATATGGTATTTTGTGTAGTTCATCCATTATGAACCTCTTCAAGTCATCAAAATTTCGAATGTATAATCTACCCTTGTAAGTCAGTAGGTCATCATTAAGCATTTGATAACCTTCATACTTCAGCCCTATGGGCTCTTAATTTAGCTATGATGTCACGGTCTTGAAAAATGCATCTATTTCTTGTGTAGTTTTGACCCTCTCTTTGATGTTTGATTCACTAGAGCTTATAGCTTCCAAGTGAACTACTTCCATACTTCTACTAAGGGAATCAACCAGCCCATCCTCCTTTCCTTTGATATGTTTGATTTCAAAATCAAACTCACTAAGGAGATCCATCCACCTAGCTTGTCTCACATTGAGTTTTGGTTGGTCAAACTAACTAACGAGAGCCATCCATCTAGCTTGTCTCAGATACATCCTTTGGGTTAGGCCAATCCATTATGGCTTTAATCTTGTTAGGATCAACTGCCACTCCTTGATTAGAAATAGCATGGCCTAAGTAATGGACTTGTTTCTACAAAAATTCACACTTACTAAACTTAGCATACAGTTGATGTTCTCTTAGCACTTGGAGCACTAGCTTGAGATGTTCTTCATGCTCTTACCTATTCTTGGAATAGATTAGGATATCATCAATGAAAACCAACACAAACCTATCCAAGAAATTTCTGAATACGTTATTAATTAAGCACATAAAAGTGGTTGGTGCATTGGTAATCCCAAATGGTACCACCACAAATTCATAGTGACCATATCTTGTCCTAAAGGCTTTCTTGTGGATGTCTTCATCTCTAATTTGGACCTGATGGTATCCAAACCTCAATTCAATCTTGGAGAATATGGTAGCACCCCTTAATTGGTCAAACAAGTTAGGGATCCTTGGCAAGGGATACTTATTCTTGATGGTCATCTTATTGAGTTGTCTATAATCTATGCACAGTCTGAGTGTGCCATCTTTCTTTTTCACAAACAAGGCTGGTGCTCCCCATGGAGACACACAAGGCCGAATGTATCCTTTGTCCCACATATCCTTCAGCTTAAGTTTGATCTCAAATAGCTCTGGTGTACTCATTCTATAGGGTGTTGTAATATACCATATATAAAAAGTATGCAGAATAGAAATAAAATGCTAGAAATGGCAGAATAACAACAATATAACCAGAATAATCACCACATTAACATTGAAATGATATAAGAATAACAACATAAATAGTACTTTGATTCTGAGAGCAATGTTCATAGGCCTCTTTGATGGGGCAAACTCCAGTTGAGCAGATCTCTATTACAATAATCTCCAAGCTAGGGTTCTCATACCCTCGACTCCTATTTATACTAAATATGTCTATCAAAAGAAGCATCTAGAGGAAGATCCTTCTAGAAGTGGAAGCTTCTATTAGGTCTTCTTACATCTGACTTATTCTATTTTATTGCAAGGCCTTATTAATATTGACCTTTATTACATCTGAATATATTGTTCCACCTATGTGCAGGTTAGGACCCTAACATGTCCTCCCCCTTAAAAACATCGTTGTCCTCAAGGCTTGAGATGTGGAAATTGTTGCAGAATGGTAGTTGGTTCCCAAGTGGCATCTGCTGGAGTTGTATCTTTCCACTGGATTAACACTTCCTTGATGGTTCTCTAACGCAGGCAATGCTCATGCTGGTCCAAAACTGCTTGTAGTTGTAGCCAAATGGATCCTGTTCGGCTAACTAGGGAAGGTTGGTTTGAATTTGGCACTTAGTTCCGATCACCTTCTTTAAGGAGGAAACATGAAAAACAGGATGTAGCTTCGAATGAATGGGAAAAGATAATTGATAGGCCACCTGTCCCACATGCTTGAGAATTGTATAAGGACCATAAATTTTGGGTGCTAGCTTCTGACAATGCTCAACCTTGAGGGAATTCTGCTTGTAAGGTTGCAGGTGAAGAAACACATGATCCCCTTCTTCAAATTGACGTTCAGAGTGACCTTGATCTACTTGTTGCTTCATGTGATTATGTGCCATGACCAAATTCTTTTTGAGGGTACGGAGAATAGCCTCTCAAACTGTAAGTGTTTGGTCAACCGCCTGGACCTTCGCGACACCAGGTAAGTATGAGAGAACTGAAGGTGGCTTTTGTCCATATACCGCTTCAAAAGGAGTCATGAGTGTAGTTGTATGGTATGAAGTGTTGTACCACCATTCATATAGGGGTAACCATTGAGCCCACTGATTTTTCTTTTCTAAGGTAAAACACCTCAAATATGTTTCCAAACACTTGTTGACAAATTCTATTTGACCATCAGCCTGGGGATGATAGGTTGTACTGAGATGCAATTGGGTGCCTTGTATCTTGAACAGTTCTTGCCAAAAATTGCTTGTGAAAGTGGGGCCGCAATCATAAACAATAGAGTGTGGCATGTGAAGACCTGGTCCATGAAAATTTGAGCCACCGTGGATGTTGTAAACAGGTGTTGAAAAGAATAGAAATGAGCATACTTAGAAAGGTAATCAACAACCACCATGATGACTGATTTATTTCTCGATTTGGGTAAGCCTATAATAAAATTCATAGAGATGTCCTTCCAAATAGCAAGTTGAATCGGGAGCGGTTGTAGTGTGCTCGAAGATTTGATTGTTTTTCCCTTGTTGCGTTGACACACATCACATTTAGCGACAAAATTATGAATGTCATGTTTCATAC
Organism: Picea mariana; assembly: GCA_032191745.1. Taxonomy (NCBI): domain Eukaryota; kingdom Viridiplantae; phylum Streptophyta; class Pinopsida; order Pinales; family Pinaceae; genus Picea; species Picea mariana. The sequence goes on along the minus strand of JASDQU010736678.1, from coordinate 75,348 downwards.
CATCCTAGAAAAAAGAATGTTTGACCTTGTCATAGGTTTTGGTGAACCCGGAGTGCCCCACTGTTGGTGTAGAATGAAGCTCAAAAAGTACCATGGATTTAAGCTTTGATTGTTTACTTAAATACAAATGGCCTTTGTATCGAATCTCATCATGGAGCCAATAGTACCCTAGGGGAGATGGCGCACTTGACTGCAATTGTTGGATTAGATGCGAACTTTTGGGATCTTGTATCCATTCCTGGAAAACAACTTGGAGCCAATCTGGTACAATGAAGGAAAGAGAAAAAAGGGATCCTTCATCTTCATATTTGCGGGAAAGTGCATCTGCAACCACATTTTCTTTTCCTTTCTTGTAAATGATCTCATAATCATAGCCAAATAAGTTACCCATTTTTGTTGCTCCAGGGAGGAAATGCTTTGTTCCAAAAAATACTTGAGGCTTTGATGGTCTGTCTTAATTTGGAAGCGTTGCCCCAATAGATTAGGGTGCCACAAATCAACGACATGCAGAATAGCCAACATTTCCTTTTCATAGATAGATTTGCCCAGATTTCTTTCAGATAGTTTCTTGCTGGTAAAGGCCAAAGGCCRACCCTCTTGCATAAGGACAACACCAATTCTTTTCCCTAAAGCATCACATTCCAAGACAAAAGTCTTTGTGAAATCAGGAAGGGTCGGGACTGGAGTGGTGCACATGGCCATCTTCAAGGTTTGAAAAGATTGAGCAGCAGCTGGAGTCCAAGTGAAAGAGTTCTTTTTTAGGAGAGCAATGAGAGGTGCTGCAATATTTTCGTAATTCTTAAGAAACTTGCGATAATAACCTATTAAACCCAGAAATCCACACAAGCTTTTGAGAGTCTTTGGGTGAGGCCAGTCTTGCATAACTTCAATATTTTTAGGATCCACCCTGACACCTTCCTTGCCAACTAGATGACCCAAGTACTCTACTTCTGAGGCGCCAAAAGCACATTTAGACTGTTTCAGGAAAAGTTGGTGCTAAGAGACTAGATGGATAACTCGATCCACATGAGCAAGATGTTTTGTCTAGGTCTTGCTATAGATGAGGATGTCATCAAAGAAAACTAAGACAAAATGACGGAGAAAAGGATGGAAGACATGATTCATGAGGCTTTGGAAGGTAGAGGGGACATTACACAAGCCAAAGGGCATGACCAAAAACTCATAGTGGCCCTCATGAGTTCTAAAGGCAGTCTTGGGAATCTCTGCCTCTTTCATATGTATTTGGTGGTAACCTGAACGAAGATCAAGTTTAGTAAAGAATTGGGTGCCACTCAGTTCATCCAAGAGGTCATCAATGACAGGAATGTGAAATTTGTCTTTAATGGTAAGTTTGTTGAGGGCACGGAAGTCGGGACACATTTGCCAAGAACCTTCTTTCTTTAGGACCATGACCACAAGAGAAGAGTAGGGGCTCGTACATTAAGAGTAGGGGCTCGTAATGGCTCGTACATTAAGAAGTTCCTAGACCATTTTCTTAATTTCATTTTTTTGGGAAAAGGGGTGACGATACAGACGGACATTGGGAGGAAGGCTTCCGGGTACAAGGGGAATGTAATAATCATGAACACCACGTGAAGGAGGGAGTCCTTGGGGAGTGGAAAAGACCACCTGATGTTTAGAAAGGATGGCTTGGAGGTCTTGCGACACCGGGGGTGTTTTTGCTGCTTGGATGGCATGGAGTTGAGAAATAACACTAGAATGACCTCTTTTGAGAAGTTTTTCCATGCGATGGGAACTAATGATCTAAGGTGAACCAGCGGTGATGCCTTGGAACTTATATTGGTGGCCCTCTTGGTCAAATTGCATGGTTAACTCCTTAAAATCCATGAGAATGGAACCCAAAGTCTATATCTAGTTTGCACCCAACACAGTGTCACACCCTCCCATGTCTATAGCAAACATATGAGATTTCAGGTGGTAGTCACCAATTTGGAGGTGCACATTTTCACAATGCCCTCCACATTTCATGGAGCCACCATTGGAAATCATGATTTGGAAATTATTGACAGCATGGATGTATCAATGAGTTTCTTGGGCAATGTGACAATGAATAAAATTATGGGTGCTTCCACTATCAACCAGAATGATGACCTTTCGATGCTTGATGTAACCGATTAGCTTGAGGGTTTGGGGAGCGAAGAAGCCAATGAGAGCATTGAGGGAAATGACCGGTTCTACTTCGGGAGGGTCTGAGGGAGGGGTTATGTTGAGGGTTTTAGGTGACTCAGACACAAGGGGAGTTTCAATTTCCTCTTTCGAAATATCCTCTGAGATGGCCATAAACAACTTTTGTTCCTTACACTTGTGGCCTGGGAATTATTTGTCATCACAATTATAACAAAGGCCTTTTAGTTGGCGTTCAGCTATTTCATCCCTGGTCAATTTTTGGATCTTTAGTGGAGCAGAGGGAGTAGTGGGATTTACTGGTTTAGGGCGAGGGATAAATGAGGGTTTCCGGTTTTGAGAAGATACAACCTGTTGTGCTTCTTTAGCTCTTTTAGTAGTCTCCACCCAACTCTGAGGCCTATCCATGACGACATGGGCCCGAATCTCATCGTTGAGGCCACTGATAAAACATTCTCGAAAAAAGGCATCAAGCATGCCCTCTGTCCGAAAATCCATGTGCTCAAAGGTAGCTATAAAGTCTTCCACTATTCCTAATTGTTTCAACTTTGTCAAACAACCCAAATGGTTGGTGTCAGAGTCAAAGCATTCATAAAGCTCTGCCACAAAGTGTGTCCAAGCAATATACCCTTGACGTGAAGTTTTTCTCCATTGCCACCATTGGCAACGTTCTTGATCTAGATGGAGAACACCATATCGAAGTTTGGCCAAGTCATTTGTAATGCCGTATAAAGAGAAATAATGTTCCATTTGGATTACCCAACCAGTGGGGTCCGAGACATCAAATTTGGTCACATCCAACTGCGGAAGGTGTATGTCATGTTGAAAGTGATGGTTCTGAAACTTATGGGAATGAGAGGAATGGTGACCATCAGTATGTGGAGGTGAGGAAGAGGAAGGGTTATCTATAGGGATATTCAGTTTGGCGCAAAGTGCCAAAAAGACAGATTCAAGCTGGGTGGTGAGGTCTTGTTTGATTTCCTCCATTGAGGACTACATGGTTGTATTGATGGTGGCAACATTAGCACTGAGTTGTTTCACTTCTTGTTGGGTCTCGATGAGACCAGATTTCAAGGTGTTGAAGCAAGCTTCCAAGTCTTGGCTATGGGTATGGGCCATGAGGATGGGGGAGTTGAAAAGGAGCAGGCAGGGTCAAAATTTTTGCCAAAAAATGATATGGATGAATGTGATAAGGGCGAAGAGATGAATCCAATGGAATAGGTCTCAAATAATGGTGAAACATTTTCCAGACTTGTTATTTATTATTATTATTTTTTTTTTACACCTGTGGAGTTATACTCCGGTCTGAAGAATACTACAGAGAGGAAATGCCCAAATGCTTAACTAGAAAGAAATTTGTATTTACTTGGCAACCCAAACACATTTGCGTGGCAATAGATCTTGTCTGTTTTAATTTGTTTATGTTTCTGTCCCCAAGGGTCAGGTATTCAAGGGTTCTACAAACAAGGGTTTGCCCTGTGTTATAGCTCTCTGATATATGTGCGGGGTCCAATAGTAGTACTCGACCCAATATCTCAAGGCACTAACTAAGGAGGATAGACCGTACCCTTATTCGTACTACCCGACTACCCAGGTACTAGAGAATATATTTTCGAGTGTTGTTCTCGGTGTCACTGTAGCAGTTAGGTGGCTGATCGGTTTATCTAAAGAGGGATTCATGAAATCTAGGTTGATCCGTACACAAGTGTTGTCTGATGCACTACCACTCGAAGGGGTACCAACAGGGGTTACAAAGGTGGCCAACAGATGTGCGCTTAAGAACCACTTGTATTTCCTGTGTGTATGAATTCCTCAACCGTGGTTTTATGCATGTAACGACAGATATCTATGGCTTAAATACGTCGGAATACGTCTCTACCCTGAAAAAAATTTACCAACAATTTCTGCCAAGGAAAGTGCGCTGATACCACTTGTAATATACCAGATATAAAAAGTATGCAAAAAATAAATAAAATGCTAGAAATGGTAGAATAACAACAATATAACCAGAATAATCACCACATTAACAYTGAAATGATATAAGAATAACAACAGAAATAGCACTTTGATTCTGAGAGAAATGTTCACAAGCCTCTTCGAGGGGGAAACCTCCAGTCGAGCAGASCTCTATTACAATAATCTCCAAGCTAGGGTTCTCATACCCTCAAATCCTATTTATACTAATATGTCTATCAAAAGAAACATCTAGAGGAAGATCCTTCTAGAAGCRAAAGCTTCTATTAGGTCTTATTACATCCGACTTATTCTATTTTATTGCAAGGCCTTATTAATATYGGCCTTTATTACATCCGAATATATTGTTCCACCTGTGTGCGGGTTAGGACCCTAACAGGTGTTCTAGGCATTGGTATTGTTCCTGGTACAAGTTCAATGGAAAAGTCAATATCCCTTCTTGGAGGTAGACTTGGTACCTTTTATGGGAATACATCTTTATATTCTCTTAATATGAGATGGTCCTCTAGGCTAGGTTTTTCATTATCAACATAGTTTAGTACTTGTATTTCATACAAGGGACATCCCTTTCTACAATATTCTTCACTTGGAGGGATGATATTTGTCTCATTGAGACATGATTTTGAATCCCTTGTAGGGTTACCCTTCTTCCTTCTTCATTTTCACACTCCAAATTTTTACTGTAACATTCCAACTTGGTTTTGTGGGCAGCCAACCAGTCCATGCCAATCAGTAGGTCATAAGATCTTAGAGGAAGTATGTTTAGGTTTGCTTGGGTGAGAAACCCACTCATAACAAATTGGCATGCTGGTATAACCTCTGTTACTTTTCTTTTGGTTCTAGTGGCTAGTTGTACTAGCCATGATTTAACATGTTTAACTTGTTGCAATTTACATTTCTCAATAGTTTGAGGGGCAACATAACTCAAATTAGAACCAGGGTCAATTAAAATGGAAACAAGGTGGTTGGAAATTGTACCTTCCATCTCCACCACTGAATCTTGATGGTCATCTTGTCTACTATCCAAGGACACATAAATTTGTGGTAGGCTCCTAGCCACATCATTGATCGTGTTAGCCTCTTAGATGTTGTAGATCCTCCGATTGTTCTGTTTCCTATGTGGATAGTCCCTTAGCAGATGTTCCTCTCCACAACCCCAAGATTTCAATGGTTCTCTCTTCATGTTATCATCTTACTTGGAGCTTCTCTTAATGGTTTATTTCCACTCTCGATTGGAAAATTTTGCTAATACACACTTCTGGCAGGAAGGATCATCCTAGAGCTCTTACCAGGGTTCTTAAATCTCAAGGGTTTAAACCCCTTCTTCTTGAATCCTGAATTGTTTTTCTTCATCCATTATTCATGGGGTTTTGTATTACTCTTGAATTGCTCATAGAAATCCCTTTCTTTTCTAATAGTATCTTCTAAGGTCTTTGGATTCATCCTTTATGTAGGGAACATACCTCATGAACTCGAGAAATTTGTTGATATACTCATCTATGGTGAGTTTTCCCAGCTTGATTTCATAGAACTCCTTGGTCTTTCCATCAAAGTACGTTTTTGACGGGTACTTCTTCTTGAAGTATTTATCGAATTGTTTCCATGACAAGTCCTTCTCATGGACTCCTTTCACATTCCTAAGGTCTTCCCACCAAATGGAATCTTTCCCATTCAGGTTGAAAATGGATATTCAAGCCTTTAAGTTTTCAGAGTATTCATGGACTCTGAAGTACTTCTTCAAATCGAGTAGCCAAATTTCTACTTCTTCTGCCTTCTTAATCTCTCCATCGAAGGTGGGTGGTTTGGATTTCTTAAATTTTTTAGGGTCATGACTCTTGGAATGTTTCCTCTTCTTTTCTCTCATTTGAGAATGGGAACTAGTTTTTCCATTGGAAGATTCCTTAGAGTGGTCAGTGTCCTCACCAGAGGAATATTCCATTGAATGTCTCTTGGCTCCATGTTGGGCCTTCTTTGAAGTTCTCCTCCTGGTGTGGCCACTTTCAAGAGCATGCTTCTGTATCTCAGGTGGAATTGGAGTTTTCTTAGTATGATGCTTGTCCAAATGACTGGAAGTTGGACCATGTTGCAGTTGCCTTTGTATATCTGATAGACTTTGCAGTAGGACTGCAATAATTTCAGTCTGCTTTTCCTGCTCCTTGATCAACCTTTCATTGTCAGCCTTATAAATCTATAATTCTTCCATGAGGATTCTTACAGTTTCGACCAAATGTGGAGGGGTTTCCACCACCCTCCTTTCATCAGATTCTTCCTCTTTGTTGTGGGAGATCATCCCCAACTCTTGATGTGTCACCATYGTTTACGTTGTAGTTCTTTGGTTGTTCACTAACTACTTGAGTGCTTATAAAACATTTTATGCTAGTTATTAATCTACCAATTCATGAACAACACATATCATTGCAAGGTGAAGCCAATTCTTTATTTGGAAACATTAGCAACCTACAATGCAGACTTCAAAAGCATTTATCAATAGTAGAAGGTTTCGTTCCTTTATTCAGTAGAGGTTCATACAAGTTTCTTGTAGAAGGGGGGTAAGGTGGGGTGTTACCCCATAAGTTCTCTAATAATATTTTTATGCGACTCGTGCATGAGCCCAAGCAAACCAAGTGTTGTTTACATGCTCTGATACCAATTTGTAACACACCCAACTCCATAAATACCCTTTTCTAGGGATGGGGCATCAAATTTTTTCTCTTCCTAACTATCTCAAATCCTAATTATGGGGTCTTCATTGGTCACTTATCATCATGAGATTTCTAACGATCACCGCTGAACTAGAATCCGATCTCAGGTTTGTAAGTTATGGCCTCCCGAAGCTACCCGAGGAATTATCAGTTGGAGTCTTAGGCATTCGACGCTGAACATACTGTTTTCTCCAATTGAGTTTTGGTTGGTAAAACTCACTAAGGAGAGCCATCCACCTAGCTTATCTCGGATACATCCTTTGTGTTAGTCCAATCCATGATGGCTTTAATCTTGTCAGGATCAACTGCCACTCCTTTCTCAAAAATAACATGGCCTAAGTAATGGACTTGTTTCTGGAAAAAGTCACACTTACTAAGCTTAGCATAGAGATGATATTCTCTTAGCAATTGGAGCACTAGCTTGAGATGTTCTTCATGATCTTCCCTATTATTGGGATAGATTAGGATATCATCAATGAAAACCAACACAAACCTATCCAAGAAATTTATGAATATGTTATTCATTAAGAACATAAAAGTGGTTGGTGCATTGGTAAGCCCAAATTGTACCACCACACATTCATAGTGACCATATCTTGTCCTAAAGGATGCTTTGTGTATGTATTTATCTTTAATTCGGACGTGATGGTATCCATACCTCAATTCAATGTTGGATAATATGGTATCACCCCTTAGTTGGTCAAACAAGTCATCGATCCTTGGCAAGGGATACTTATTCTTGGTGGTCATCTTATTGAGTTGTCTATAATCTATGCATAGTCTGAGTGTGCCATCTTTCTTTTTCATAAACAAGGCTAGTGCTCCCCATGGAGACACAGTAGGCCGAATGTAGCCTTTGTCCCAAATCTCCTTCATATTTAGTTTGAGCTCAACTAGCTCTCATGTTCTCATTCTATCGGGTGTTCTAGACATTGGCATTGTTATTGGTACAAGTTCTATGGAAAAGTCAATATCCCTTCTTGGAGTTAGACGTGGTACCTCTTCTTGGAATACATATTTATATTCTCTTAATATGGGATGGTCCTCTAGGATGGGTTTGTCATTCTCAACAGAGTTTAGTACTTGTATTACATACAAGGGACATCCCTTTCTACAATACTTCTTCACTTGGAGGGTTGATATTTGACTCATTGAGATAGGATTTTGAATCCCTTGTAGGGTTACCCTTCTTCCTTCTTCATTTTCACACTCCAAAGTTTTACTGTAACAGTCCAACTTGGTTTTGTGGGAAGCCAACCAGTCCATCCCAATTAGCAGGTTATAAGATACTAGAGGAAATATGTTTAGGTTCGCTTGGGTGGGCAACCCACTCATAACAAATTGGCATGTTGGTATGACCTATATTATTTTTCTTTTGGTTCCAGTGGCTAGTTGTACCATCCATGATTTAACATGTTTAACTTGTTTCCGTTTACATTTCTCAATAGTTTGAGGGGCAACATAACTCAAATTAGAACCAGGGTCAATTAAAATGGAAGCATGGTGGTTGGAAATCATACCTTCCATCTCCACCACTGAAGTTTGGTGTTCATCTTGTCTATTATACAAAGCTATATAAATTTGTGGCTGGCTCCTAGCCACATCATTGACCGTGGTAGCCTCTTGAATGTTGTAGACCCTCCCATTGTTCTATCTCCTATGCGAATAGTCCCTCAACAGATGTTCCTCTCCACAACCCCAACATTTCAAGGGTTCTCTCTTTGTGTTATTGGTCTTACTTGAAGATGTTTTGAATGGTTTATTTCCGCTATGATATGGAAAATTTTGCTGATACACACTTCTGGAAGGAAGGATCATCCTAGAGATCTTACCAGGGTTTTTAAATATCGATGGTTTAAACAACTTCTTCTTGAATCCCGAATTGTTTTTCTTCATCCAGTCTTCATGGGGTTTTTTATTACTCTTGAATTTCTCATAGCAATACCTTGCTTTTCAAATAGTATATTCTAAGGTATTTTCAAATTCTTCAGGGTCACGACTCTTGGAATGTTTCCTCTTCTTTCCTCTCTTCTGAGAATGGGAACTAGTTTTTCCACTAGAAGATTCCTTGGAGTGGTCAGTGTCCTCATCAGAGGAATATTCCATTGAATGTCTCTTGGCTCCATGTTGGGCCTTCTTTGAGGTGCTCCTCCTGGTGTGGCCACTTTCAATACCATGCTTCTGTATCTCAAGTGGATGTGGAGTTTTCTTAGTATGATGCTTGTCCACATCACTGACAACTGGACCATGTTGCGGTTGCCTTTACATATCTAATAGACTTTGCAGTAGGACTTCATTAATTTCATTCTACTTTTCTTGCTCCCTGATCAGCCTTTCATTTTCATCCTTATAACTTTGTAATTATGCCATGAGGATTCTTACAGTCTCAAACAAATGTGGAGGGGTTTCCACCACCCTCCTTTCATCATATTCTTCCTCTCTATTGTGGGAGCTCTTCCCCAAATCCTGATGTGTCACCATCATTTATATTGTAGTTCTCTGGTTGTTCACTGACTGCTTGAGTGCTGATAAAACATTTTATGTTAGTTACTAATATACCAATTCATGAACAACACATATCATTGCAAGGTGAAGTTGTTTCTTTATTTGGAAACATTAGCAACCTATAGTAAAAACTTCCAAAGCATATATCAACAATAGAAGGTTTCGTTCCTCTCTTTAGTAGAGGTTCAACAAAATTTCTTATAGAAGGGGGGTAAGGTAGGGTGTTACCCCATAGGTTATCTAATAATATTTTTATGCGACTCGTGCATGAGCCCAAGCATGCCAAGTGTTGTTTCCATTCTCTGATACCAATTTGTAACACACCCAACCCCTAAATACCCTTTTTTAGGGATGGGGAATCATTTTTTTTCTCTTTATAACTATCTAAAATCCTAATTCTAGGATCTTCGTTGGTTACTTCTCATCATGAGCTTTCTAATGGTCACCACCACACTAAAATCTAAGCTTGGGTATATAAGTTATAGCCTCCCAAAGCTACCCAGGGCATTATCAATTGGAGTCTTAGGCGTTCGACGCTGAACATACCATTCTCCTAATCCCCGAAGTCCCAAAATCTTGCCATGTAGCCTTATCCATTCAATGAACGACGTTCGACGTTTTACATTGAACGTCCCTTTCTTTCAGTGTTCGACGGTCAACAATCGGTGTTTCGGAAATCGACAATCGTCGTTGAACGTTCATCGTTCGACGATCGATGATCTTCGTGAATGTCTCTTTTTCCATACTATGCCCAAAACTCTCAAACTCTTGAAATCTCTTTATGTGGCCTTGGCCCTTTGGCAGACGACATTCGACGTTTTATGTTGGATGTTCTTATATTGTACCATGCCCCACATCTTTTGAACTCCCAAATTTATCCAAACTCCTGGAGCCCCAGACACGTCACCAATCATGCAGGCCAAGCAGGCACGAATCGAAAGCTGACACACGACGAGGTTCAAGGGGTGACACATGTCCTCGATAGGGGGTGACACGTGTGATGCTCTAACATGAATAAGGGGCATGTAAATCAGCCAAATCTGGGTGACACATGACACCTTAGTTGTGGGTCCACATCACCCTAGATGATGTCATTGAGCCATGTCAACCCCCATCATACGATTGAGATTTATCCACGTGGATCCCTATATCCACGGTCCTCGTTACTTCATGACTCTGGGATTTGGAGCTTACTAACTCCTCTCGACGTCAGGGATGATTTTAGGGGCTAAATTTCTCTCATGGGCTAATTTTCCATGGTTTTTCCAAAAATGAGATTCGCTATTTTAAAAATGATTCGCCCAAATTCTATGGGATAAAATTATTTTACCTTAAAAATCGCCAAATTTTTTAAAAACTATATAAAATCCTTAGAAATTTGAATATTTTTACAAAAATATCGCTAATCATTTATAGTTGGCATATGAAGGATTAGTAAGATTCGCCAAGGATTCTACATTTTAAAATAATTTTCCATCCTTAAAATCATCCCTGCTCGACGTGAATCCCCTGAAGAGCCAAGTCTCTAGACTCTCGGATCTAGCACCACGTGTCCTCTTCGACCAATGGTCAAGATTTACATCGGCATTCGTGAATTCAATGGTTTTCACACTTCGTAGAATCTTGGCCAAGCTCCTCCGGAGTACGAAGTCCCTAGACTACAGGATTTCTTGCCACGTACCCACTAGTTCAACGAACAACCTTTGACAATGGACGAGTAGGACCATGCGTCGCTCCACGATGCACTCCCGATCGATTGGTTACTCGAGGGTGGTTCCTTAGATAGATGATTGATAAGGATCCTGAAGGATTCGAAGATTGACGATCCACATCACTTCGACAGTTTGGCATTTAGGTGTTCAACGTGTATCTTCCGACGTTCCCTCCAGACCACTCCAAATCTACCACTACGTGTACCTAGCATATATGGTCAGGATTTACTCCGGCTTGTAGAGCTCCAGGGAAAACTCGTACATCCCTATATTGCCGAATACCCAGACTTTCAAAAAATCGTTGATTTGTGGACACGTGTCCCTCCATTTTCAACGATCTCGATTTACTCCATGAATTCGTCATTCGAGATTTTTCGATGTTAGACCACTCCTATTCACTCGAAGTATGACATTTCCAAATCACTTAATGCTTCCCTTCTTAGGTTCGATCTATCAGCTGAGAGGGATCCACAATGAATCCCCATATCGATGACCCTTGTCAATTTGCGACTTTGTCCTTCGGCTATTTTGGAGGATTGTGGAGTCACAAGTCCCGAAGTCCTGAAGCCGAAAGAGCTATATCCTTTCGGAATAACGTAAGGTGCCTAGGCCCCAGTCACAAGGGTCCTTTGGGAAATATTATAGGCTAGGCACAAATTCTTTTGTAGAAAATGGATAAAGGACATGGTCCTGAACCCTCAGTTAGATGAGTGGTTAGTTTGAAGGGAAACACCCTTCGACAGAGATAAACTTGACATTTTGTAACACACCCGACCCCTGAGTAAATTTCCTAGGGATGGGGCATCAAAATTTCACTCTCATTAAAATCTCAAATCCTCTGTCAGAGGTATTTATCCTCTTCTACTTACCCGTAGAATTCTAATGACTACTATGAGGCTCGAATTCGAGCTTTGGGTTGCAAGTTATGGATTCCAAAAGCTCTTCGGTCGTTCAATGGTTGAGGGCCACGTGGCATCCACGTGAATCCACCTCACACGTATCGTCTCCATGTTTCTTCATCCACGATGGAAGTCCATCCACCGTCAAATTCTACGACTGGACTCAACCTTCGTCTAACACACAGGTGCCCAACACGCAAGCCAATAGGAAACTTCGGCGTTGAACACCTCCTTACTATCTATAAATGAGATATTCCAGAGTCCCAAAGTCCCGAAGTCCCGTAATCCTGCCATGTGGTTCCGACCTTCAGGACTTTTGGGTCCCTCTATTACGCTACACCCCAAATCCTCCAGAGTCCCTAAGTCCCAGACTCCTGGAATTTCGGTCACTTCACCAACCACTTTGTCTAGGCGAGCACGTACCAGGGGCTGACACATAGAAGGGCTAGGGGTGACACCTGTCACGTTCCAATAGGCATATAGGGTCTACGAAAAGAACATATCGAGCTGACACATGGCACATAGATCGTGGGTCCACGTCACCTTGGTGACGTCGGCTTTCCATGTCACACCAGACTGACAGCCTTCTAACATCCCTCAAATCTAACAGTTGAGATCCAGCCACGTGGATCCATAGATCCACAACTAACGTTACTTCGCGACTTCGGCCTTTGAGAGTTTTGTGATGCAAACTCCTCTCTTCTCCCGAAGTTGGTTAGTGTCGAGTTGATCACATCCCAGATTTGACGGTTAGGAAAAGTCCTAAAGCGTCCTCGAATTGATGACCCTTGTTACTTTAGGCTTCAAAGCTTTTTGACACACCACATCTCCAATTCCCCAAAGTGCCCAGTCTCTGAACTAAAGGATCTAGTGCCACGCATCCCCTGTATATCAACGGTTATGAGGAATCCCAAAGAATATGAGGATAGACGATCCTCATTACTTTGTGACTTTGGCCTTCGGGGACTTTGGCGTTACAACACACCTGTCCTCTCGAGGTAGTCAATGTCGGGATGACTACATTGTAAATCCTAGGGATAGGAAAGGACCCGAAGGATCCCTAGATCTACGGTCCTGGTCACTTCACGGCTCTGGCCTTCGGGGGTTTTGGCTTTACTGCCACTCTGTTCTCTCGAAGAATGACTTCGTCGAAGTACCATGTGCGGGTCCCTCCTCTTGGATGATATGACGGTAGGTGGGGCTCCCGATGATCTCCCCAAAAGATACGACTCTCCTTTACTTTGTAACTTCAACGTTCGGGGAGTTTGATGCTATAGCATCTCTATTCTTCTGAAGTAGAAATTCATCGAACTCTTCTCGGTGTAGATCCAACAGCTGAGGGAATCCCCAAACATTCTCAATTGGCGGCTCGTGATTCTTCGTGATAAGGAGTTGGATCCTGGTTTAGTCGGTAAGATAAGTTCCTCTAACCACTAGGGAAACCATCCATTGCCGGTCAACTTGTCGGTAACTGAAACTCCCAGTTACCTTCGACCAGTTGATGATTAGTAGGGTCGAAAATACCCCGAAGTACTGAACCTCCGAAGTTCTGAATTTAGAAGGACTTAGCTCCCTTAGGCTTAGCCTGAGGTTCCTAGGTGTTGGTCATATGAGTTCTCCTGAACAGATCTTGTTTGCTCATCTTCCAAACGAAAGGATCTTCCCTTTCGAGACTTAATCTCGTTATCCTTCTTGAGCTTTATCATGAAATTGTTAAGGACTTGGGCATGATGTCTTGGTTGCGCAGCAAGGAGTCTGAAGGAGATATCCTATCCAAACTAATGGGGTCATATTGAGGCAATTCCCTCTATCCCAGCCCTCATATAGGCTTACGTCCCAAGGATGTCTCGAAGGATAAACTGGGGAATATAGACGATCAATCAAAAGCATAAGTTCACAAGAAGACACATGCATACACATAGCTTGACCATTCAATACAAAAACCATTTATAGACAGATAAATAAATGAATTCATCCATTATTCCATTTCAGTGCACAAGCTATGAAAACACTTATAAAAACTGAATGACATGATGTGACTGCTGAAAGGGGTGTCTGTTTCCACCCAACCATAGGCTCAATCACTCCTAACGAATTTACCACTGGCCACCCACGAGCTAGACCACGATGCTCTGAGAGAGAATTCTTCCATCTGGATCAACAACAATCAGGGACAGAGGTTACTCTCCTCCTCCCACACGATATTAGCAACGGGTTTCTCTATACCAAGCAAGGAGGCATGCTTGAGTACTTCCTCAGTCACTCAGCACCCTCATTTATCATCTTGTATCATGACCCTGCTAGCCACATCCTGCAACCAGAACACGTTCATTTTCCAGTTCTTCCTTGAACTTGAGAGCTTAGTCTCTCTTCTCTGCTTCTCTTCACAAATCTTCCTCTGCCCACCATGCTTTGCTTTCTTGCCTTCCTCAACAAGATTGTGTGTGGTCTGAATTCCCAGTCTATGGTTAGGTCTGAAATCCTTACCGATCGGTGCTCTTCCCCATACCCTCATTAACTCTTGAGGAGGTCTTCCCACCTACCAGCCTAATTGTAATTCATTCCTGGGTCAGAGGACTGTTTTGGTCCTGAGCAATCAAATCCAGCAAGGTACTGGTTTGGTGGGAGTTATCTCAACCATTCCTGGTTCCCCTTGCCATCTCTTTGATAGCATCCATGGTCTATCTTGGAAAACCCCCCTTTCAGTAGTCATGCAACACTTATCCATTTTCTATTAATAACATAAATTACATTCATTGACCTTTATACAAAGGTTCATAAAATTAAACATTGACACATATTGAGTTTTCCATACTCTCTTGGCTAATATATTTATATTTACAAAATGGGGGAAACATGGGTGTTACAATCCCCTCCCCCTTAAAGGAGCATCGTCCTTGATGTTCTTTTTTTCAATGTGCTTTGTATATACAGAAGTAAATAAAAATGGATATGCATGTTTCATGGCATCCTCCATTTCCCACATAGCCTCATCTGGGCCAAAGTGTTTCCAATGCACCTTGACTTGTGCAATGGTTCTATTCCTGAGTGAGGTTTCCTTCCTGTCTAGTATGCATTGAGGTTATGGTAGGAATTCTCCCTTCGGTTCCACCTGAATCACAGACCAGTCAATTATATGATTAGAATCATGTACATATTTCTTCAATAATGAAACAGGGAAAACATTATGTGCCTTCACTATGGGAGGGAGTGCTAGCCTATAGGCTACAAGTCCCACTCTATCTAAGATTTCAAAGGGTCCAAAATACCGAGGTGCCAGCTTGGCACAAGCTCCGGTTCTCAAGGAACTATTCCTGGGTCTAATTATGAGATAAACACAATCTCCTGTCTTGAACTCTCTGGGAGTTCTCTTTTTGTCGGTGTAACTCTTCTGTCTATCCTGAGCAGTTTTCAGATTTTGCTTAATCTGAATTACTTGTTGTTCCATTTATTTCAGCATATCGGGTCTGATTATAATTCTATCCACTGGATTACTCCAACTGATTGGAATCGTGCACTATCTACCATAGAGGGCTTCAAAAGGGATCATCTTTAATGACTCTTGATAATTATTGTTGTAAGAAAATTCTACCAGTGGCAGGTAGTCTTCCCACTTCTTAGGATGATGCATTACATACATCCTTAGCATGTCTTCTAATATTCTTTCTGTCTGTCCATCCATTTGAGGGTGACAGGTTATGCTAAACAACAATTTAGTCTCAAAACCAACCATTAAGGATTTCGAGAAGCTTTAAGTAAATTTTGTGTCTCTGCGGATATAATCTCCTTAGGCATGCCATGCAGACTAAATATCTCCTTCATGAAGATGTTGGCAATATCTATTGCCTTGCAAGTTGACTTGATAGGAACAAAGTGAGAAGACTTGCTCAATTTGTCCACCACTACCATGATGGCATCATTCTGCTTGGCCGATTTTGGTAATCTGGTGATGAAATCCATGTAGATGGTTTCTCATTTCCATTCTGGAAATGGTAGAGGTTGTAACAACCCTGCTGGGTGTCAGTGTTCTGCCTTAACTTGCTGGCATTCTAGACGCTTAGCTAGATAGTCAACTATGTCCTTTTTCAATCCAAGTCAATAGAATTGTTTCTTAGTGGTCATGATCATTTTATGATAACCTCGATGACCAGTATATGGTCTCTTGTGTAGTTTGTCCATTATGATCCTCTTCAAGTCGTCACAACTTGGAATATACAATCTATTTCTGTAGGTCAGCGGGCCTTCATAAAGCATCTGATAGCCTTCATACTTTATCCCTGTGGGCTCTTCCTTTAGATACGACGTCACGGTCTTGAAAAATGCATCTGTTTCTTGTGCATTCTTGACCCTCTCCTTGACATCCGTTTCAAAAGTGCTTACCATTGTGAGGTGAATTATTTTCACACTTATGCTAAGGGCATCAACCACCCTATTTTCCTTTCCTTTGATGTGTTTGATTTCGAAATCAAACTCACTAAGGATATCCATCCACCTATGTTGTCTAGCATTGAGTTTTGGTTGATGAAACACGTGCCTCAACGCACAATGGTCTGTCATAAGTACAAATCTCCTACCCAGGAGGTAATGTCTCCACATTTTTAAAGCATGCACTATGGAAACCAACTCTAGATCATGGGTCACATAATTGATTCCATGTTCATTCAATTTTCTGGATTCGTAGAAAATTACACGTCCTTCTTGCATAAGGACTCCTCCTAGTCCTTCCTTACAGGCATTTGTACACACAAGGAAGTCATCATCAGGGTCTGCAATATTTTGTATGGGTGCATGGGTTAGGAGGTATTTCATTTCTTGAAATCTTTCTTCACATTTTGATGTCCAAGTGAATTTAACCCCCTTTTTCTGAAGGGAGTTAAATTACACGTCCTTCTTGCATAAGGACTCCTCCTAGTCCTTCCTTTCAGGCATTTGTACACACAAGGAAGTCATCATCAGGGTCTGCAATATTTTGTACGGGTGCATGGGTTAGGAGGTATTTCATTTCTTGAAATCTTTCTTCACATTTTGATGTCCAAGTGAATTTAACCCCCTTTTTCTGAAGGGCAATGATTGGGAAACCAATCTTGGAAAATCCTTTTATGAACCTTCTATAGTATCCTGCCAAGCCCATAAAGGACCTGATATCGGATACATCCTTTGGGGTAGGCCTTTCCATGATAGATTTTATCTTTTTAGGGTCTACTGCCACCCCTTCTTCAGAAATAACATGGCCTAAGTAATGTACTTGCTTCTGAAAAAAGTCACATTTGCTAAACTTAGCGTAGAGATGATGCTCTCTTATTACTTGAAGCACTAATTTAAGGTGTTCTTCATGCTCCTCTCTATTCTTGGATTATATTGGGATATCATCAATGAAAACCAATACAAATATGTCTAGGAATTTGTTGAGTACATTATTCATCAAGCACATAAAAGTGGTGGGGGCATTGGTTAGTCCAAATGGCACCACCACAAATTCATAGTGACCATATATTGTCCTGAAGGATGTTTTGTGGATGTCTTCATCCTTGATTCAGACTTGATGGTATCCAAACCTTAAGTCAATCTTCGATAAAATGGAAGCACCCCTTAATTGGTCAAACAATTCATCGATTCTTGGTAAGGGATACTTGTTCTTTATGATTGTCTTATTGAGTTGTCTATAGTCTATGCACAGTCAGAGTGTGCCATATTTCTTTTTCACAAACAAGATAGGTGCTCCCCATGGAGACACGTTGGGTCGGATGTAGCCTTTGTCCATCATCTCCTTTAGTTGTAGCTTGAGCTCAACTAGCTCTAGTGTGCTCATCCTATAGGGCGTCTTAGACACTGGCACTACTCCTGGTGCAAGTTCTATGGAGAAGTCAATGTCTCTTCTTGAAGGTAGACCCAATACCTCTTCTGGAAACACTTCTTTATACTCTCTTAATATGGGGTGGTCCTCTAGGTTTGGTTTGTCATCCTCAACAAATTCCAACACCTGTATTGCATATAGAGGACATCCCTTTCTGAAATACGTTTTCATTTGAAGGGTTGATATTCGTCTCATAGAGACATGCCTCTGAATCCCTTGGAGGGTTATTTTTCTCCCTTCTTCATTTTCACATTCCAAAGTCTTATGGTAACAATCCAACTTGGTTTTATAAGTGGTTAACCAGTCCATACCAACCAACAGGTCATAATATCCTAGGGGAAGTATGTTAAGGGTCTCTTGGGTGGGAAATCCATCCATAATGAATTGGCAAGTTGGTATGACCTCTGTTACTTTTCTTTTGGTTCCAGTGGCTAGTTGTACCAACCATGGCTTAACATGTCTAAATGGTTGCAGTTTACACTTATGAACAGTCCGAGGGGCCACATAACTCAAATTATAACCAGGGTCAATTAAAATAGAAACTAGACGATTGGTGATCATATCTTCCATATCCACCACTGAAGCTTGGTGGTCATCTTGTTTATTATCCAAGGCTGCATAAATCTGTGGCATGCTCCTAGCCACATCATTGACTATGGCAACTTCTTGGATATTGTAGACCCTCCTTCTGTTCTGTTGTATCTGTGGACAATTCCTCAGTAGATGTTCTTCTCCACAACCCCAACATTTCAAGGGTTCTTTCTTTTGGTTATCGGTCTTTCCTGGGGTTGCTCCAAAAGGTTTATTTCCATTATGGGAGGGGAAATTTTGTCGATACACACTTCTAGTAGGAAGGCTCATCCTTGAACCCTTCCCATAGTTCTTAAATATTGAGGATTTAAACCCCCTCTTCTTGAATCCCGAACTACTCTTCTTCTTTCAGTCTTCGCGAGGTTATGTCTTATTCCTGAACTGTTTATAACAATACCTTGCCTTTCGGATAATGTCTTCTAAGGTCTTTGGCTCGTCAAACTCAATCCTGTCCTAGCAGGTCTGGGGTAACCCACTAATAAATCACTGCACTTTTACCTTTTCATCCTTTATGTAGGGTACATACCTTAGCAACTCAAGGAATTTATTGACATATTATTCTATGGTGAGTTGTCCTAGCCTAAGTTCATAGAACTCCTTAGTCTTTCCATCAAAGTGTTTCTCTTACAAATACTTCTTATTGAAGTGTTTCTCAAACTGTTTCCATGACAAGTCCTTCTCATGGATTCCTTTCACATTCCTAAGGTCTTCCCACCAAATGGAAGCCTTTCCATTCAGGTTGAATATGGTTATTCGAGCCTTCAATTTTTCAGAGTAGTCATGGACTCTGAAATACTTTTGTAAACCAAGCAGCCAAGCTTCTGCCTCTTCCCCCTTCTCAATATCTACATTGAAAGAGGGTGGTTTAGCTTTCTTGAACTCTTCAGGATCATGACTCTTGGAATGATTTCACTTCTTTCCTTTCCTTTGAGAATGCGAACCAGCTTTGCTACTAGAAGATCCCTCAGAGTTGCCAATTTCCTCTCCATAGGACTCTCTCGATGAGTGTCTCTTGCCTCCAGGTTGGACCTCTCTCAAGGTACTCCTCTTAGTGTGGCCACTTATGGGACCACGCTTCCGTATCTCAGGTGGGCTTTGACTTCTTTTCGTATGTCATTGGTCCACCTGACTGGTTGCGGGTCCATGTTGCAGCTACCTTTGTATATCGGATAAACTCTGCAGCAAGACTGCATAAATTTTCATTTGTTTTTCTTGCTCCTTTATCAATCTCTATTGTCAGCCTTGAAACTATGTAATTCGGCCATAAGGCTCCTTACATTTTTAGCCAGATCAGGAGGGGTTTCCACCGCCCTCCTTTCATCAGATTATTCATTTCTGTTGTGGGAGCCATCCCCCACTTCATGTCGCGCCAACATCCTTTATACTTGTAGTTTTTCCGAGATTTACTAACTGCTTGAGTGTTGAAAAAACACTTACTGTTAGCCAACAGTCTATTAGTTTATGAACAACACACGATTCATATTTATTAAGTACACACATAGTAGAAAGCTTCATTTTTTTCTTCAATAAAAGTTTAACCAGACTCTTTTAGGAAAGAAGTAAGATAGGGCGTCACCCTTAAAATCACTTTAAATATGGTTTTACACAACTCATCCATGAGCCCAAGTAGGCCAAGTGTTGTAACCATGCTCAAATACCAATTTGTAACACCCCCAACCTCTGAGTAACTTTCCTAGGGATGGGGCATCAAAATTTTACTCTCATTAACATCTCAAATCCTCTGTTTGAGCTCTTTATCCTCTTCTACTTACCCATAGCATTCTAATGACTAATACCAGGCTCAAATCCGAGCTTTGGGTTGCAAGTTATGGCTTCCCAAAGTTCTTCGGTCGTTCATTGGTTGAGGGCCACGTGGAGTCCACGTGAATCCACCTCACACGTATTATCTCCATGTTTCTTCATCCATGGTGGAAGTCCATCCACCGTCCAATTCCATGACTAGACTCAACCTTCGTCTAACACACAGGTGCCCAACACACAGGCCAACAAAAAACTTTGGCACTTTAGCGCTTCGACACTTTAGTGCTTCGGCGTTGAATGACTCCTTACTGTCTACACATGAGATCTTCCAGAGTCCTGAACTCCCAAAGTCCCGTAAGCCTTCCATGCAGTTCCGACCTTCAGGCCTTTTGGGTCCCTCTATTACGCTACACCCCAAATCCTCCGAAGTCCCGAAGTCCCAAAGTCCCAGAATCCCAGAATTTGAGTCACTTCACCAACCACTTTGGCTAGGCGGGAACGTACCAAAGGCTGACACAGAGAAGGGCTAGGGGTGAAACGTGTCACATTCCAATATGCATATAGGGTCTATGACAAGCACAGATCGATATGACACATGGCACATCGATCGTGGGTCCACGTCACCCTGGTGGCGTCGGCTTTCCACGTCACACCAGACTGACAACCTTCTAACATCCCTCAAATCTCATGGTCGAGATCTGGCCACGTGGATCCATAGATCCACAACTAATGTTACTTCTCGACTTTGACCTTTGGGAGTTTTGCGATGAAAAATCCTCTCTTCTCCCAAAGTTGGTTAGAGTCAGGCTGACCACAACCCATATCTGATAGTTAGGAAAATTCCTGAAGCGTCCTCAAATCGACAACCCTCGTTACTTCGGGCTTCAGAGCTTTTCGACACACCAAACCTCAAATTCCCTAGAGTGCCAAGTCTTTGAACTAAAGGATCTAGTGCCACATGTCCTCTGTCTATCGACAACTGTGAGGAATCCCGAAGAATATGAGGATCGACAGTCATCATTACTTCACAACTTCGGCCTTCGGGAGACTTTGGCGTTACAACACCCTTTTCCTCCCGAAGCGGTCAACGTCGGGTTGACTACATCATAAATCCTAGGGATAGGAAATGAATCGAAGGATCCTGATCCAGATTTATGTAGGAACACAATTAAATACATAAATACACATAAACACAGAGATGCAACGGAAATAAGACTTCATTTCTTTAATAACAAATGACTAAAATACGCTTACAGACAAAATGGAAATAACCTAGCTAGGGCGCTAGTAGCTTATCTCTGAGAAGAGATGTGGTGGCTACTGGCCTCTAAACTTTGTGTTACAATGAGGCTCAAAGGCCTATTATTATTGAGAAACAATGGAAAACCCTAAACATCCAAAGACCTAACCCTAGGAGATGAAATGCCAAGACTATGGGCCCCGTTTGGGTAAATTGGTACATCAACTTCCTGGGGACGTAACTTTGGCATACGATCTCCGTTTGACACGCTCAATACCTTGTTAGAATGATCTATCCGAGGACTACAACTTTTGGGTGAGCAACATTGAACTACATTCTCTATTCCTCCCCATTTTCTCAAAAAACGTCGTTTAGGGCCTCAAAACGGCTCCGGAAGTTCAGGACCCGAAAAACTGCCAAAAATAGCAAATTGTGTGGAAAATAAAAAAATGAAAGAAGCAATGGTGGGGGTCCAAGTGGAATAGGTGGGTGGCCACCAATATCCACTTGGATCAGATCCCTAGATCTACAGTCCTGGCCACTTCACGGCTCTAGCCTTGGCAGTTTTGGATTTACTGCCACTTCGTTCTCCCGAAGCAGGACTTCGCCAAAGTACCGTGTGCGGGTCCCTCCTCCTGGATGATCAAACGGTAGGTGGGGATCCCAACAATCTCCCTCAAAGCTACGACTCTCCTTTACTTTTTAACTTCGATGTTCGGGGAGTTTGATGCTATAGCATCTCTATTCTCCCAAAGTAGAACTTCGTCGAAGTCTTCTCAGTGTAGATCCAACGGCTGAGGAAATCCCCGAACATTCTCGATCGACGACTCATGCTTCTTTGCGATAAGGATTTGAATCCTGGTTTAGTCGATAAGATAGGTTCCTCTAACCACTAGGGAAACCATCCATTGCCGGTTAACTTGTCGGTAACCGAAACTCATGGTTACCTTTGGCTAGTTGATGATTATTAGGGTCGAAAATACCTCGAAGTATCAAACCTCTGGAGCTCCGAAGTTAGAAGGACTTAGTGCCCTTATGCTTAGCCTAAGGTTCCTAGGTTTTGGTCATATGGGTTCTCCCGAACAGTTCTCATCCACTTGTCTTCCAAAAAGGATCTTCCCTTTCGAGACCTAATCTCGCTATCCTTCCTGAGATTTATCATGAAATTGTTAAGGACTTGGGCATGATGTCTCGGTTGTGCAACAAGGAGTCTGGAGGAGATATCCTCTCCAAACCGATAGGGTCAGATTGATGCAATGCCCTCTATCCCAACCCTTTTATAGGCTTACGTCCCAAGGACGTCTCGAAGGCTAAACTGGGGCATATATACGATCAATCAGAAGCATAAGTTCACAAGAAGACAAATGCATACACATAGCTTGACCATTCAATACAGAAACCATTTATGGACAAATAAATACATGCATTCATCCATTATTCCATTTTAGTGCATAAAGTATAAAAAAACTTATCAGAACCAAACGACGTGATGTGACTGCTGAAAGGGGTGCCTGTTTCCACCCAACCATAGGCTCAGTCACTCCTAACAAATTTACCACTGGCCACCCTCGAGCTAGACCATGATTCTCTGAGAGAGAATTCTGCCTTCCGACTCAGCAACAATCAGGGAAAAAGGTTACTCTCCTCTTCCCACAAGATCTTGGCAACATGTTTCTCTATACCAAGCAAGGAGGCTTGCCTGAGTACTTCCTCAGTCACTCAACACCCTTGTTTATCAGTTTGTATCATAACCCTTCTAGCCACATCCTGCAACCAGAACACGTTCATTTTCCAGTTCTTCCTCGAACATGAGAGCTTAGTCTCTCTTCTTTGCTTCTCTTCACAACTCTTCCTCTGCCCACCACGCCTTCCTTTCTTTCCTTCCTCAGCAAGATTGTGTGTGGTCTGAATTCCCAGTCCGTGGTCAGGTATGAAAGCCTTACCGACAGATGCTCTTCTCCATCCCCTCATTAACTCTTGAGGAGGTCTTCCCACCTACCAGCGTGAATGTAATTCATTTTCGGGTCAGGGGACTGTTTTGGTCCTGAGCAATTAAATCTAGCAAGGTACTGGTTTGGTGGAGGTTATCTTAACCATTCCTGGTTCCCCTCACCATCTTGGAAAACCCCCCTTTCAGCAGTCATGCAAAACTTATCCATTTTTTGTTAATAACAAAAATTACATTCATTGACCTTTATACAAAGGTTCAACAAATTAAACATTCACATATATCGAGTTTGCCATAGTCTCTTGGCCAATATATTTATATTTACAAACTGGGGGAAACATGGGTGTTACACATTCCCGCTAAGGAGAATTCAAAGGATCAACAAGACTTAGGCATTTTAGTTACTCATATCCTGACTCTCCTGTGGACTCACATCCCATGATTCTCTAACAGTTAAACTGAGATAAATTAAAGATCATATAGATATAAAAATTTACAGAAACCAAAGAGAATTTCTAATAACTGTGCAAATATTGAAATACTTAATCATAAACACAGACATCTCATCATCACATCCAATATATTACAGAGAGTATGAAAATACTTATCAGAACTAGAAAATGTGAAGCAACTGCTGAAAGGGGTGCATGTTTCCTCCTAACCATAGGCACAACCACTCCTACTAGATTTACCATTGGCCACCCCCAAGCTAGACCATGATGCTCTGAGAGAGATTCTTTCTCTTTGCTCCACGACAGTCAGGGACACAGGTTACTCTCCTCCTCCCACAGGAAATTGGCAATTGGTTTTCTCTACTCCAAGCAAGGAGGTCTGCACGGGTACTTCCTCAGTCACTCGTCAGCCTCGTTTATCAACTTGTAGCCAAACCCTGCCCATGGCTTCCTTCAACCAAAACGAGCTTACTGCTCAACTTTTCCTCTCAACTCCAGAGTCGAAGTATCATTCTTTTGTCTTCTTGGGAGAGTGTTTTTGTCTCTGCTCCCTCACAGATTTCTCTCTATCCTCGAATTACCCCCTTTCTTTCCTTCCTCAACAAGGTTGCATGGGTCCGAATCCCAATTCGTGGTTAGTCCTAGAAGCCTTACAGATGGGTACCCTGTCCCATCTCCTCATTAACTCTTGAGGATGTCCTTCCAACTACCATCCTGACTGGTAATTCATTTTTAGCTCAGAGGATTGTTGAACAATTACACCCAGTAGGTACTGGTATGGTGAGGGTCATCTCAACCATTCTTGGTTTCCCCTCACCATCTCTCTCATAGCATCCATGGTCTATCTTGGCAAACTTCCCCCTTTCAGCAGTTGTGCAACACATATCAAATTTCTATTAACAACAAAAAAAATCATACCTTGACCCTTTTATACAAAGGTTCATCAAATCAAACATTCACACATATTTAGTCCACCATAATCTCTTGGCTAGTTATAGTTATATTTACAAACTGGAGGAAACAAGGATATTACAATGGGTTTTCAACTCTCCTTAGTCGTAATTGTCAATAGCACTAAATTGTTGATCCATCAATTTACACATGGACAATGAACTTGTCATGCTAAAAAGGCTAAAACTTTATAACAAGAAAACATTTGCAAATGGTGCAAGCCAACTATCACACAAATTTACAATGGTACCATAATTATGAGTTTCCTCCATTAGTTCCCAAAAGTTAATGGGATGTACTTATGGAGGATGCGAGGGAGAAGATGAAAATATATGGAAATATGCCGAAAATTGGAGAGTTGAAAAAATAATTATACAACAATATTAATTTTAAAGCATTTTTACGCCGAAAGGCGTACACCTATTGACAATGGGCACAATTAATCACCTTTTAATCTAAAATTCTAATCTTATGGTTAACAATTGAAGATGCTGGCATATTCTTAGTCGTACTCTCTAATCAATGGATGAAATTTAATGCTCATAACTTCCTTGCATTTCTRAATGCTTCCGTTACCTTGTTTACTTTTTCACATTTACTTAATATGATTAAGAAATTACTTCTCTAACCATTGATTGACAGGTTAACTGATTAAGAAAAATTAATATATATAAAACTCTGTATTGCCACGTTCTTTGAGATTAAGCGTTTGTAGCTGGACGCAGTGGTAGCTACAGTAGTGGTAGCTGGACGCAGTGGTTAAGCTGGGCGTCATTGCATTTACGACCACATATAGGCCTGGATCGATTACGACCATCTTCAAAGCCGCTCAACGTTACCATAACGTTGGTCGGCTTGCCGAGACCACAGAAGCCCCTCATGTCTCTGAAAATCGATATACAAAGCGTTCTGCAAGAGTAGATGTTCATTGGCTTTTTAGCGGGTACAGGGGGGCAATTTCTTTGAAGACCATTACGTTCTTGCGTGGAGCTTCACGACGGAAGGCACGACACCCCCACTTTATATCTCGAGTCTCCCGTCGTTTGCCAACAAGTATAAACTCAGGCGTTCCAAGCGTCGGAGAGGGCGATTCATAGCTGGTGCTATAGCAGCCGGTCTGGTTGTCTTCTTGCTGGCGGTTGCTGCCGTGTTTATCAAAAGAGGGAAATACAGAGAAAAGATAGAAGGATGGGAGCAGGAATTTTGGCCCCATAGATTCACTTACAAGGAGCTCAGCGTCGCCATGAGTGGATTCAGGGACAAAAATGTTTTGGGCAAGGGGGGCTTCGGCAAAAAATATATTACATGGAAACCCTAATTAGGGTTTGTAAATGAAATTAGCCTTTCGACGTTCATCAGCCACAATCATGTCGCTGTGCTAGTTATTTGACCCAATCAACTAAAATGTAACATCAACATGCGCATGAAACTTTTGATAGACTTAAAAACCCATTGAATCACACTAAAGCTAAATCGGAAAAGTTTGGAAATATACTTATGGAGGATGCTAGGGAGAAGATGAAAAAATATGGAAATATGCCAAAAGTGGGAGAGTTTGAAAAAGTAATTATAAAATAATATTAATTTTAAAGAATTTTTTTATTTTACCCCATCAACTAAAATGTAACATCAACGTGCACATGAAACTTTTGATAAACTTAAAAACACATTGAAGCACACTAAAGTTAGATTGGAAAAGGTTGGCCAATACAAACTTTTCCTTTTTTCTCCTTTATGTTATCCTTTGTAACTCTTCTAAAAACATAATAGTTATTAGTTGCTCTCCGTCCTTTCTACAATATTCCTACTAATACTCTTTTCACTCACATGCTTGAATTTTTTCTTTATATAATCTTTCTCACTAACATACCTAATGTAAGCCTTCCAACAATGATTGTAATTCACATAATTACTCACCCTTGACATTCACCCTACCCTACACTTGCATTACCTTCTAGTCTAAGTTGATTGGATATTATATGCATTCATAATAGTAGTTATCCTCTCCCTTTACCTTCTAGTCTAAGTTGATAGGAAATTAGATGCATTCATAATAGTAGTTATCCTCTCCCTAACATTATTGACTAAATTCAACTACTATAAACACCCTATCCTATCCCTACATCCTCCCTAACTCGCCTCTTCAACGATACCCTCGTCCTTTCACCTAACTCGTGCGCACAATTTCCCCGTTCCCTTAATTTCCTCGCCAAATTAGCAAACTACAATAATTACAGCGTTAGATAAAATACCCGTTAGATGCTACAATTAATGACGTAACTTATTAGACGAGGTAACGGCGCCGCCGAGGAGAGCCAATCAACTCTGCGGCGCGCGTGCTCCTACCAACACCCCCACCCGTTATTCCCTCTCCCGGCCAAACTTTTCCCCTTTTTCCGTCGACGGATTCCCGGCCGGCAGTGTCGTCGCACATACATCGATATCTGCACCCGACACCTGGCAACTCCAAGGCATAGCATTTAACTCATCGACTTAAACCCCCACATCGCAAATATAGCAATCTCGGCGCCCGTTAGATATTCAACTTAACTGCACCTTTAACCCGAGTTAAACTCCGCTCCCTGCTCCCCGATCTCTGCTATTATATTTCCAGTCGCGCAGGAACCAACGGACGAATTAAGTATGGCGGATCCTTATTTTTATTATTATCCTCCCGGTTTTACCAATGAAGACAATTCATTCTACAGCAGCTCCGACGTCCCGGTTTCTAATCCCATGGAGTATGCGTATAATAATAATGATCCGTTCATATGGGGTGATCAGGATTTGAACTTTCTGGGGGAGTATAATGATCCGTCCGAGTTCATGGCCAACGCCAACGCTGGCTCGCTTCTGTATTCGCACCGCTACCTCATTAACGCGCCCACGATGCATCCCAATTTGGTCTCCACTATCAAGTCCATAATAGATCTTGATAACGGTGGCAGGAACTATGTTCACAACCAGGCCAGTGCTGGTGCGGGGTTCGGGCATGAGAAGAATACAGCAAGCGATCGTGGACATCGAAGCCTGGGAGAGTGCAAGCGAGAAGATTCGAACTCGCGACGTTTCGATGAAGACGATGAAATTGCGACAGTGCCGGTCGATCTGATACAGAACCGGCGACCCTTCAAGTGCTCCCATGGCGGTTGCAACAAGACTTTCAAGAATCCCCAGACGCTGAAAATGCACCACAAGACGCATTATTCTGCCGCGGCGGAGAATATTTATTTGCCGCAGCGGGGCGGCGCCTCCACTTCCCGGCCGGCCGGGCACAACAAGAAGATCCCGTCGCGGTGCCCGATATGCCGGAAAACATTTGTCGGGCTTTACGAGCTGAGGCGCCACTTTGGGCGAAAGCACTCGGAAGGCGAGAAAATGCACGGGTGCAAGAAATGTGGCAAAAGGTTTTACATCGAAGTCGATCTGAGAGACCACGAGAAGCTCTGCGGAGAGTCGATCGAATGCAAATGCGGGATGAAATTTGCCTTCAAGTGCAATCTCGTGGCGCACAAGAAAAGCCACCCCGAATGCAACGATAATAGTTGCAGCCCAAACAGCTCCGATCAGGACTGCAAATCTTCTTCAAGTTCTTCCATACAGAAGTGGCCATGCCCTGCTTCTAATTCTTGTCATATTAATTCTAATATTTCCTCTTCTGCTGTTAATTTCTGCGGCTATGCAGAAGACTCCCTCCTGCAGCTTCAAGACAGTAGTTTCTCCTGTATTTCTGGTGCATTACTGCCTAACTTCAGGTGTTAAGATATGTATTTCATTAATCCGCCATGCAGGCCAGGATCATGCTGATATGTCCAAATTAGTGGAGCTTTTACTGGAATTCCGCATACCTAGGAATCGGCTGCTCGCCTGCTTTCATGAGGCCAGTGACCAGGGCTCCCAGGTTTGATTGTAGGGTTTTGTATTTTGGGTTTGCAGGTTTTAATAACGGTGCGAAATTGTAAATGATTCTTTCATATTTGTTGCTGACACGCAATTCTAATTCTAGGAGCTTATGCGTTTTCGCCTTTCCCAATTAAGGCATCTGTATCGTGTTCTAACGACCCATAGATCCATTGTCTTAATTTGCATTCTCTTTGACCTAACTTCGTTTCAATGTTATTTCATTAACAGAGGAAAATGACTTAATGTTCGTTGAGTAATTGTTGAAATCAGTTCGAATGTTATTCGGGGGAGTTGAACTCGACACTTTTTTGGAACTTCATTTTCATTTTCATGTTACTTGTTAATTGAGTTATTTTTTTCTGGACGAAATCAATTCAAATATTACTAGTAAAATTATTATTATAATAAAATTTATAAATAATTTAATATAAAATTATTTATTTATTTATCTTATATTATATTTATTTAAAAAACTAAACATAAATTTAAATATTCAGTTTAGGTTAAATATTTTAAAAAACTAAACATAAATTTCAATATTTGATTTATGTTAAATACATTTTCTGAAATGTAAATTTCAATATATGTATATATTAAATTTCAATATTTGGTTTATGTATATATATATTTTTTGAAATGTAAATTTTAATATATGTAAAATGCAAAATTTCAATATATCTATATGTGTATGAATTTGTTTATAGTTATTATTAGTTTATTTCAAATATATTTTCTAATATTTAGTTTATGTTATATATTTTCTGAAATATTTATTTAAAAAAACTAAACATAAATTTTAATATTTGGTTTATGTTAAATATATTTTCTGAAATGTAAATTTTAATATATGTATATATGTATGCATTTGTTTATAGTTATTATTAGTTTATCTCAAATACATTTTCTAATATTTAGTTTATGTTAAAAATATTTTTTTTGAAATGTAAGTTTTAATATATGTATATGTGTATGGATTTGTTTATAGTTATTATTAGTTTATGTCAAATATATTTTCTGATTTGTTTATAGTTATTATTTAGAATTATTTCAATATATGGATTATATGGATTTGTTTATAATTATTATTTAGAATAGTGGAATTTTTTTTAAGAATTTATATTTATGTTAAAAGGTAAAATTTTGATTTAATTTTGTTGATTTTTGAAATAATAAATTTAAAATGTTTGATAATATTAAAAATATTCAAATTTTTAAAATTTTTATATAATTTGTAAAATTTTTTATAATAATATAGTAAAATAGTTTTATTTTACATAATTTGAATGAATTAAAATTTAATAATTAAAATCCTCTTATACATAAATACATAAATGATGAATTTTGGTGGTTACAATATAATTCGTTTGGAATGGAAACATAATAATTTTGAATATTAAACAAGGACTTACACAGAATAAGATTTGTATTAAATAGAACTTGTTTGTTTTTTAATTAAATTTTGCCATTTTTTTTTTTGTGTTTTCGTGAATTTCGAAGTTGTAAATTTGGATTGTAAAAATTGTACATTTAAATAAAAATTCATTTAATTGTAAAGATTCAAAATTTCATTAAGAAATGATTATTTTTCATTTATTAAATTTATTGTAATTTTACTATTTGTTATAATATTAAATAGTTTTGAATTTTTTTTTTAAATAGGAAAAACTATATTATATTAGAAAATACATTTGATTATTGATTGTATAGTGATGAGTCAGATTGCATTCCTGGATAGGTTGATTGTGCATTTTTTAATATAAAATTTGACAAAAGTTTTTACTAAAAATGAAAAATGTAAACTATTGCCTTAAATATTATTATAGAAAGTAAAATAACACTATAGTAAATAA
Source organism: Picea mariana (assembly GCA_032191745.1). Classification (NCBI taxonomy): domain Eukaryota; kingdom Viridiplantae; phylum Streptophyta; class Pinopsida; order Pinales; family Pinaceae; genus Picea; species Picea mariana. The sequence goes on along the minus strand of JASDQU010736678.1, from coordinate 44,861 downwards.
ATTGACATGAAAATCTTTATATGGTAAGTATATTGCCTTAATCTTTATATGGTAAGTATATTGCCTTAAATATTATTGTACAAGTGTTTTAACTGTTTTTGTTTAGTTAATTGTTTATCTTTCTAGGACTTAAGGAAACAGGCTAACTGTCCAAGATCCAGAAACAAGGTTAACCGTCCAAGACCCAGAGGCATTAGGCATGAGTGAATGTCTGCCCTCTTACAGACCACCAACTAGTTATTTCAAGTCACCTGATTAATTTTTTTTGAATAACAATGATGAATCAACTTATATTGATCAATAACAACCAGTAATAATGACTATTCCCACTACTAATTAACAACTACAATATAATATATTTTCCCATTGTACCCATATACCAAATTCTTTTTCATATTCTTTACCCATCTACCAAATTCTTTTTCATATTCTTTGCTGCCTCGCTGCTTCCTTCATCCAACCTCGGCTGTCCCATTGGCTGCCCAGCGTATTTAGCTTCAATCTTGACTTTATCAGAAATAAGAGCGAAGGATCCACTGGCATTGGCCATGCAATCTGGAGGAAGGTTGGCTATTCCTTCTCGAGAAATATATACACAGATAATCAAGCAGATTTCC
>JASDQU010736678.1:17635-29072 GCA_032191745.1 Picea mariana | reverse complement strand
AGAATAAGGAGGACAAAAATACTTCACAAGCATAAATAACCAAAACTCCACCTGTTGAGGATAGGGATAAGCGCAAACCCCGATACCCTTATCTTATTTGTGGTGATGATCACTACAGGAAGGATTGTCCATGATGAGCCTAGGGAACTAAGTTCCTTCAAGGGGCCCCGAAACCACCCACTCCAGTCATTTTGTCACAACCCTTCCCTTCTCAACAACAAGCCCAATTGGTCATTCATGACCAACCATCCCCCTCCACTACATCTTATGTATTAATGTGTACCGGTGATTCAAAGAAAAGTGAAATCACACTTACCACTCGAGCCAAAGATTATTCCCCCTCTAAAGAGAAGGTTGATGTTATACCTCCTTCATTGGTCCAACCATCTCCCATGACTCCACCCACCAATGGTCCTCTTCATCTCAAAAGACCGAGCCTCGACACAGTTCTTCGCCCTCCTCCAAAGGGTGTTGTTCGAAAATCGGCTTTCAATCCTCATGCTCGTGCTGCCAAGAACTACAACATTGTTGAAGATCTGACCCAAGCACCATCCGCGATGTCAGCCCTCGAAGTCCTTCAAAGTTGTCCCACAAAATGGAAAGCGCTGTTGAAAGCTATCAGTGGAATCAACCCGACGGATACAAATTTAATAATTTTTGACTTGGAAGATCACATTCCAAGGTTACCTCCTCAACCTGCATTCCAAATCCAAGTGATTGTCTATGACAAAAACATTTGTAGAACTGTTATCGACGAGGGTGCCTTGACATGTGTCATGTCTGTTACTTGCTGGAAAGTCATCGGATCTCCTTCTTTGACTGAATCCCATAACACACTCAAAGCCTTCAATGGCTCCATTTTTAAGCCTTACGATGTCCTCCCTTCATTGCCAATCACTTTAGAAGGCAAAATGGTCCAAGTTGAAGTAGAAGTCTTCGACGCTCCTCTTGATTACAACCTCCTTCTCGACCGTAGATGGATTGATTCCATGCATGTAGTCATGTCAACTCTTTTTCGTGTTGTATGTTTCCCTCATCAAGGAAAGGTAATTACCATCGACCAATTAGCCTTCTTTAACTCGGATACACATACTGGCAACATACCGTTCATCGCCAAACCCCCCCCCGGGTTACGAGAATGTTGGTGTACGTCTTCTCAAAGACTCTTCGTTAATGGGTACCTTCCCCATTCCACCACCTGATGTTCCACACTTGTCTGTCACTTCAATCAACATGATCTCCACCTCGATTCATGGAACCCCTGCATCTCATGACCCATGGATGGTACCTAACCCCGATGATCATCTTCGTTACGACAATGAAATGCCTTTGAGTCTGGTCGAATCCACCTATGAGGCCATTCAATCGGAAACCCCTGCTACCCCCTCTCTTGGTGATTTATCTCCAGATCCTTTCCGCGTCATTTTTCCCACGGACAAGATGATTATGTTTTTCATGGAAGACATCCCTTGGAACGATGGACATCATCGTTCCATCCTCTTCCTGGAACAACACACCATTGAGAGCTACCAATGGATCTCGACCCCGTCGACCATTGTCGTCATTTCAACCATTCCTGAGTTCACACACGATGTGTTTTTCGAAGGGAACTTAAGCAATATCTCACCCACTATTCCCCTCGACATATCCATCAAACCTGGAATTGTCGAAAATGTGCATATCGGAGCTTCGTGTTCCCCTGATGAAATCATCACCTACAAGTCACTTTTCAAATAATTTCATGACGTCTTCACCTGGAGCTATGAAGAAATTCCGGGTATCGACCCTGACATTGTGATACATTAAATTAAGACATACCCCGACTCTAAACTCGTCCGGCAATGCCTTCGTCCAGTTCACCCACGTAAAGCGGCTGCTATCAAGCTTGAAGTCAAGAAACTTCTCAAAGCCGACTTTATTTACCTGGTGACCCTCACTGACTGGGTTTCCAATCTTGTCTCGATCAACAAGAAACAAGGCACAATCCACGTGTGCATGGATTATAGGGATATTAACAAAGCTTGTCCTAACGACAACTTTCCTACCCCCTTCGTCGACCAGATTGTCGACGATTGTGCCGAAAGCGAAATATTCTCTCTAATGGATGGTTTCTCTAGATATAATCAAATCAATATTGTTCCCGAGGATCAACACAAAAACCACTTTTATTTGTCCTTGGGGCATTTTTGCCTATCGGAAACTTCCTTTTGGTCTAAAGAACGCCGGCGCAACTTTTCAACGTGCTATGTCTTATGCCTTCCATGATATCAAGCACATCGTGCAGCCATATCTTGATGACTTACCCACCCATTCCATGCACTGGGTCGATCATCCAATCCACCTCCGAGCCATTTTCCTCCACTGTCAGTTTTACCATATATGCTTGAATCCTCAAAAATGCGTTTTCTGCATAGAATCCAGCCAACTTCTAGGCTTTATTGTTTCACGTCAAGGGATTAGGGTAGATCCTTTAAAGGCTGAGGCAATTCTCAATCTCCCTCCTCCTTCTACACTTTGCCAGTTACAAAGTTTGCAAGGGAAAGAAAACTTTCTTCGTCATTTCATCCCAAACTATGCCGAGATAACTCTTGGATTTACGTGACTACTCAAAAAGGGGTCTGAGTTCGTATGGGATACCCTCGCAAACAAAGCCTTCAAATCTTTGAAACTGTCCCTGACATGTGCTCCGCTTCTCTTCCCCCCTAATTACAGTCGCGATTATTTCCTCTACCTTGCAGCCTCGGATTACACCATCGCTATGGTTCTCGTCCAAGAGGATGATTCTCATGACGAACATGTTATCTATTAATTGAGTCGAAGTCTAACGCCTATTGAAACCAAGTATTTACATGTCAAAAAATTGGCCTTGGTAGCTGTCCAAGCAGTTCAACGTTTTCGGCACTGTATCCTCTCTCGCAAGACTACTGTAATTTCTAATTGCAACCCTATGCAACACATTCTCACACGTCAATTGCTAGGGGGAAAATACTCCAAATGGATCATGATACTCTAGGATTTTGACTTGAAATTCGAATGTGCTAAGTCCAAGAAGTCCTTAGTTTTTGTTGAGTTGATATGCGACTTTCCCTACTCTGAAACGAAAAATGTAGCAGCTGATTCATTACCTGATGAATCCCTTTTCCTAATTAGTTCCGATGATCTTTGGTATGACGATATCATCATATATCTCCAAACCCAAACTTTCTAGCCCAATTTTTCCAGTACTGACCGACGTCGAATATGCTACCAAGCCCATCAATATATTATCCTCGGGGACACTTTTTATCGTCGTGGGATTGACTCCATTTTTCGACGTTGCCTCACGTTTGACGAAGCCGAGAAAACCTTAAATGACTGCCATTATGGAGCTTGTGGTGGTCATATGTCTGGGTATGCTACTGCCCAGAAGATCTTACGAGCAGGGTATTTTTGGCCTTCTTTATTTAATGATTGCATAATCGCCGTCCAAAAATGCCATGCTTGCTAGAACTATAATCATAAGATACGATCACATCCGGCTCCTCTTCACCATATGGTCTCTGTTGGTCCCTTTGCAAAATGGGGCATCGATTTCATGACATGTCATCCCCACTCGGCCGGGGGGCATGGATACATTATTGTAGCCGTAGATTATTTTACGAAATGGGCTGAGGCGATGCCGACATTTGACAATACTGGAAAGACCGCAACATTATTCATTTTCAATCACATCATAGCTCGTTTTGGTGTTCCTCAGGCTATCGTCACTGATCACGGTAGCCACTTTAGAAACTTCATGATGTCCGAACTCATTGAAAAGTTGGGTCTTCTCCATGAAAACTCAACACCCTATTACCCACAAGCCAACGACTAAGTCAAAGCGATTAACAAAGTTCTCATAACCATGCTTTGATGAATGATAGGGATTCACAAAACGAGTTGGAACACAATGTTGTTTTCAGCATTGTGGGCTTACCGAATGTCCATTAAGTCTGCTACCGGGTTTAAACCATTCCGGTTAGTCTATGGTCTTGAAGCTATCCTCCCGATTGAATGTGAGATACCCTCCCTAAAACTAGCTGTCGAACTCCTACCAAACATCTCTGCCGAAGAAGAACGTCTATTGCATCTAATGCGATTAGACAAAACTCGACGCGACACTACCCTAGTCATATAAGCCCAGAAGAAATATGTCAAGGCCCAATACGACAAACATGTCAAGCCTCACATTTTCTCCGAAGGAGATCTGGTTCTCCTCTATGAACAAGATCGAGATATGCTAGGAGCTAGAAAATTCGAAGCCATGTGGCGAGGTCCTTATATCGTTAGACGAGTTTTGGAGAAATGAGCTTATGAGTTAGTAGATTATGATGGTATCCCTTTGAGTGAACCTAGAAATGGGTTTTACTTAAAGAAGTACTATGCATAAGATCACCTGTGCACAGATACTTGTATTTTATTGTATCATACTTCTTGTGTATTACTGTAGTATGTTTTTTTTGTTATCTAGTCTCTGCCGTTATGTTAAGTTGTGTTTGATTTCCAGATGTCGGAGGCTTCACTACCCCACATTGGCTTCGTTGATGGTGCTATCCGTAGTACTCAGAACCTTGCTTCTGCTTCTTGGGCAATTTACACCCCTACAAACTAACTTATCACTCTACGAGGTGTGTGTCTCGATCGTGCGACCAACAATATTGCAGAGTATAGCGCCGTTATCGAATTATTGATTGATGCTATCTCGCTTGGTATTTGTCACTTAGTTGTATGACTCGATTCACAACTAGTAGTACTATAGTTAAGTAATGTCTATGCTATTCGAAGTCCTACTTTATTACGGGTATATTTGCGAATTCGCCTCTTGGAACATTATTTTGATTATATTGAGTATCAACATATTCCTAGATGTCTAAATACATTAACTGATGCATTATCTAATTATGTATTAGATAGACATTTGGGCCATTTATAAATCAATCACATCACAAGTATCACACAACACAGGATAAGCCAGTAGAAGCCGTATATATGTATATATAACGATTAAAAGTTTTTTACAAAAAAGTTCTGTCCAATAACCAAAATTTCAAAATCTGAAGTTCATATCTTCTACAAAGTAATGACATGGATGACATTCATGGTAACACACAACTGATCAGGAAATCCTACGAAGCAGTCGACCAATAGACTCTGACATGCCCACCGTATGACGCTGATAACGCCGCGGGACCTCTCCGAGAGGCATGTACGGAATGTCTGCAGTCAAACCCTCTAAGTTTTGTTCCACTGCCTCATAATCTTCAGCATCCCATCTTGGCACTAGAGCCACCTCTCCTCGTTGTTGAATAGGAGAAGTACCCAGAGGTCGATAAGGCCCCACGTCTGTGTCATCAAAAAATAATTTTTGTAATTAGACCTTGGACAAACATAAAAACATTTGCATATGATAAAACTCACAAAAACATTTAAAAAGTGAAAAAATGTGTACTTCTTACCTAGATCTCCCCACTGAGAATCCTCAGGTAGGGCCAAGTCCGGATCCCCTTGGAATTCCAACCCGGCATAGGCATAATCGTCGACCATCAACATTTATGGTCGTAACCAGTCAAAGAAGGAATCATTGTATTTGATGATTGGTCTAGCTACATGTCGGGCCATGAGGTTACACCACCTCAACATCCTTGGATCCTCTGGAGCTGGTAAACCCCACTCAACCTGCAACCTCAACAAGGGAACCCTCTCAAGAAAGGACACCAATAGTGACCCGTACCCGAATTGCTTCAGGTCACCTTTCTTGCATTTAGTCAATTGCATCTTCACGCTACGAAGGACTGCATCTGACCAGTTAAAGACTGAAGGCTCAGTACACTCTATGGCATACTGAAAATAGCTCTAGAGAGCCATGTGTGGAGCAACGCTCCCAACCATACAAGCAATGGTGAACAAGATAGTGCGAAGGGTCAAATCATGGACCCCCCAAATGACCACCTTTCCTTTGCTTCTTTCCGCCTCTGGAACACAGTATTGACAGAAATACTCACGCATAGGCAGCCCACCACCTCGGCTACTGGTCAAGCTAGGGTGGTACCCACGCCGTGACAGTCCTGTTAGGAAATAAACATCCTCGATATCCAAAGACAATGTGTGGAACCCCACATGAAATACTTGTTGGTCCACATCCCACATATGAATGAGGTACTCCAACATCCTGACTTGGGCCCTCATACCCAGGATCCGAAAGAATTTCAGAAGTCCATAGTCTCGTAAAGCGGAAATGGTGCCCAGGTCATTCCTGGCAATAACATCATCTTCTTCATTCTCTCTTTCACGCCATTCCAGAACCATTGTGATAGCCAAATGCCTGCACAAGAATCATAAGAAGAAGGTCAACAACTCTTTTCAAGCCTTGACACATTTTTCATTGAGAAAAAACAAAAGCATTTTTTGATTTTGCAGTTCTCGCAGGTGCCCCTTTAGCACAGTGCGAGGTTCTCGCAGGTCTCATATGGCTAGCCTGTGAGAACGCCTGAGCATGAATTTTAGCCCTAAAACAAGCTCAAAAACTTGAAATTTGCCAATGAAAACAAAAAATTGAACCATGAAAAGATAGAAGACAAGGGGCTTACCTCACTGAAGGAGACGGTTCGCCAAATGGTTGTTCGTACCTTCCATAATCGAACCCCAAAATTCAAGGGCAAAAGAGGGGTTTTGGGATAAAATCTTGGCAAAGTTACAATGACTATGGTAAAAGAACTTTTACCCACTTATATTTACTTTTTACCATTTTTGTTGGATTTTATAATTGTTTTATTCATCAAACCTAATGCCTAATAGCCCTATGAGTGTGACTTTTTACAAAAATGATGACTTCGACGTCCATACGCAGGGATACCAATATTTTCTCTTTTTCATCGCATGTTTAAATTGCTTTTTATGGTTTTTAGACAAAACCTCCAGCTTGGTCTTCGTTCGTTCTCACGCTCGAAAATACATTAGAACGTAATCGAGCACACTTTTATCACTTTTTCTAGCTCAGCAAGGTTATACGAAAAAGGAACCCCCTGGAGTCCTCTTTAAGCTCTTTTTAGACTCTCTAAACATGAAAAGATTGTCGAGCGATCTTGCTATTTTCACGCTCGTTAAAGTATTTGAGGAAAGCGTCTGTTGGACGATAATTTATCTCTTTTTTGGTCTCATCAGACTACTTTACGAAAAAGGAACTAAGAGAGTTATCTTTTGAGTGTTTTTCCAGACTCTATAATCATGAAAAACCTTCGTGTTTTCTATCTTTGGACTCGTTAAACAAACATCAAAAGACCCGTAATGGGACCGAACAACTCCTTCCTAGGGTTCATTAAACATACTCCAAGGGACTCGTCCGAAGGATGAGCTTACATCAACAAGTAAATGTTATCCTCCTCAAGCTTGCGTAAAAATAAAGAGGTACTCGCCAGAAATGGTGGGGAAAAATTTGGGAAAGGGATGTGTTTTCGTATTCATATTATTGGCAGTAAGTGTCGCTCTTGAACATGACACCCCCCTATTCATTATCTGAAGCCGGTTTGGAAAATTCATTTGTCTCTCATTTGACTTGCTACAAGGTCGTATCTTGAGTCATCTCTGAGTTAGTGCTGCCAAATCATTGGTTGTGTCATTCATATGTTCAAGAGAAGTTCATCCGAAACCTCTATTGAGTTGGCCATCTGCAGTTGTCCAGTCTCACCGTGTCGGCCTTCCCTATGTCCAATTCAACCTATATCATACTCTGTTTCACCTTCAAACTTTGTTACTCATTTCATGTCATTGATGGGGGATACATCAAGGCCCTCCTGTGACGAGTTTTGTTCTGTCGACTCCAACTCATTATCTAGAAACAAAACTTAGAAATCATTTGGTACCTTGGAACTTGCATGCCTCAATGGAAGGTTTCCTTGCTTTCGATAGTGGGTTTTCATCATTGGCCCCTGATCGGGAGATTCAGTTGAATGTTCAACCTCAACTCATTTATTCACATTCAGTGGATTGTACTAGTGTACCTTGGGAGTCATTGACATTAATGGTGATTTCCCTTTCACTTGTTAACGGTTTCATCAATGACCGGTAATCAAGTGGTTTCTACCATGTTCGACTTCAACACATGTAATCACATGGATAGATTCGTACTTTCGGGTGACGGGATTGAAGACCCCGGGTCTCATATTTTTGATCCAAGTTGTGATGGAATATGTATAATTTGTCGACACATAGATCCACTTTGTATGTCACATGGCTATGTCATCCCAATTTGAGTCTTCTCGCATAGATCCACAGTGTATTCCTGGTGGCTGTGCAATATTTTTGATGGCATGGATCCACAGTGTATGATTGGTGGCCATGACCTAAGTTCATGATGCCATTCATTTGTGATCTAAGTATGGGAATGCCTACCTTAGAACTGGTATGATATTCTGCAGATGCTTGATTGTTTGCAGGTTTCTGATTAGGTGTGCTTCTGGTTTCTGACACACACATGCAGTTTACAAAGTATTTCAGCTGTCATAGATTCTGGCCTCATCCTTTGGGGGGCATTCTGTTACACATGATTTTGGTAATCTTGGTGATATCTTAACAAGGGTGTATTTAGGCTCCCAACTAGAACTTTCTCCTGAGAAAAGTGGCATTTATCTCCTTCCAGAATACATATTTTTAAAGTGGGTTCACAGTCTGCCTATAGCCTAGGGTGCGATATTGCCTCATTCTCGCAGGCCTCCTTCATCTAGGGTGCGAAATTCTTGCAGTTTTCTCTATACACAGGGTGCAAACTTGTTTTTAAGCTTTGGAAAGAGAAGAGGTCTCAAGGGTTCTAGAAGGGAATCTTCTAGAGAATGAGTTGGCATTCATATGGTTTTCATTTTACTGGCTTCTTTGATTTGATGGGATCATTCTCATCCATGTAACCATCTCACCCTCTCCTATATATTGAAAGGATTCTCATGGAAAAGGTTAAGCAAGATTAATTGAAGAATTGGTGAAGGAATTGTGTGAAGAACCCTGCTTAGATAGAAGCTTGGAGACTCTAGTTTGTCTATCAAGAGGAATTGGATCTTCTTCATGCAAGTACATAGCAAGTGTGTGTGTTGGAACCAAGAGTCACCGAAAGGAATCTTGTGACATCAAGGTGATCAGGTTGTATCTTCTACTTTCAATTAATATGATACATTAGCATGTCCCTTTCCCATAAAGTCACTCTTACTTTATTGTGTAATTCCTTGATCATATGCATAAGTTGATGTTGAATACATTTCGCTATCTTCACTTTGGTTGGTTTGTGTTGTCTTGGTCTTGAACTCACAAGAGCATCGGAGTGAAGCGAGAGCAACATAGACCTAAGGAAGCGATACAAAGGTATGTCTCTTGTTCTTCCTTACTAGCTAATTCAATGATTGCAACTTAGGGAAAGAGTCATGTCCTATCCTATTTTTTCTAGATCCAGGTGGATCTAGGGAGATCTGTTAGTGTCTGTACCTACCAATTAGTCCGATAACATGGGGATTTCCATTACATACATTCGCAACAAATCCTAGACAATACAATTAGTAGTTTCAGTTCGACCTTCAGTTTGAGGATGATATGAAAAACTAAAACTTAGTTGAGTGTCTAAACCACTGAACAAGGTCTTCTAGAAATTGGAGGAAAATTTTGTATCCTTGTCTAAGATGATAGTTTTGGGTAAACCATGCGCATTCTAGTTTAAGACTAACATTATCTGGTTTCAACAAAAACTTCTTTCCTAATAGGTAGTGTTGCCACATTTTCAGAGCATGCACAATAACAATAAATTATAAATCATGAGGTGCATAATTTTCTTGATGAGGTTTTAGTTTATGTGATTCATAGGAAATTACATAATCATCCCGCAGTAACACACCCCCTAGTCCTTCCTTTGAAGCATTTCATAAAAACCACAAAGTCCTTATGTGGATCCACTATCCTCATAATAGGCGTTGTTGTTAACATTAATTTTAACTTTTCAAAGATTTCTTGACATTTCTCAGTCCATCTAAATTTGATTCCCTTTTTCTGCAAAGAGGTTATTGGATAAGAAAGTTTTGAAAACCATTCAATGAACCTACGATAATACCCTTTAATACCCATAAAGGATCAGACATTTGAAAGATCCTTTGGCATTGAATAATCTAATATTTCTTTGATGTTTTCTAGGTCGACCAAAATTCCTTCTTCTGAGATAATATGTCCCAAATACTACACTTTATCCCGATAAAATTCACATTTACTAAACTTTGCGTACATTTGATTCTCTCTAAGTGTTTGTAGAACCGGTCTTAAGTGTTCTTCATGTTCTTCCCTAGTGTTTGAATAAATTAGTATGTCGTCAATGAATACAATCACAAACGTGTCTAAATATTTTCTCAACAAACTATTAGTTAAGAACATAAATGTAGCAGGTGCATTAGTTAAACCAAAGGGTACCACTACAAACTCATAGTGTCCATATCTGGTTTGAAAAGCAGTCTTATGAATACCTTCTTATTTAATCATAACCTAATGGTATCATGAACACAAGTTTATCTTTGAAATTATTTTAGCTTCCCCGACTTGATCAATCAAGTAGTATATGTGAGTTAAAGGATACTTATTTTTAATTTTCATCTTATTAAGTTGTATGTAATCAATGCAAAACCTAAGGTTCCATCCTTCTTTTTAACAAACAAGAACGATGATCCCCACAGAGACACACTAGGTCTAATGTATCATTTATCCATCAGTTCATGAAGCTGTATTTTAAGTTCAATCAACTCGAGAGTACTAATCTTCTAAGGTGATTTAGACATTGGTGCAGATCCAGGTGCTAAATCTATTGTAAACTCTATATCCCTTCTAGGAGCTAATCCTGGAATTTCTTCTGGAAACACGTCCTAAAATTCTTACAATATAGGATCATTAGTTAACAAATTTTTAACCACTTCATCCTTACTTTCATATATGTGCACAACATACATATCACAACCTTTCCTTACATTTATTTTCAACTGCAAAGGAGAAATTTATCTTACTAACACACCTTGAGGTATTCCTTTAATTGTTTTTCATTTACTGGATTCATTTAAACAGTTGAAAGTTTTGTCTCGACAATTCACAACAACTAAGTGTTTTTCTAGCCAATCCATGACTATGAGTAAATCATAGGATCCCAATTGTAAAATGTTTAAATCCACGTTAGTCTCCATTCCATCCATAATTATTATACATTCTTTTACCAACTCAACAACCTTTCATTTTGTTCCAGTTGCTAACTGCACTAGCCAAGATTTATTATGTTTAATTTTATTTAGTTTATAGTATTCTACTATGGTAGGTGAAATATAACTCAAGCTTGCACCAGGATCTATTAAAATATATACATGTTTTTGTTTAATCATGCATTCTATTTCCACCATGGAGGATTGATGATCAACTT
>JASDQU010736677.1:38543-61705 GCA_032191745.1 Picea mariana | reverse complement strand
CTCTGCTACGATGCTCTTGCGTCGTCCAATCACAACAACACAAACCAATCACAGCAAAGACATTAATATATTCAAAACCCTAGACTATACATGTGATCAAGGAATCATGTAATAAAGTAAATCTAACTTTATGGGAAAGAAACATATTACTGTATCATATTAAATATGGAAGAGAGATTACAACCATTGCCTTGATGTCGTAAGGTCCCTTCGAACTGTCCTTCGTTCCCCACACACTTCTTGCTCCAAAGATTCTAAAACCATAGATCTGATACACTCTATCTTGACAAAGCAAATCTCAAATCCACTCTAATCAAGCTGATAATTCCAAGCCAACCAAAAGCTACACCAAAGCTACACAAAAGCTATGAACCCCTTCTCCATGAGAACTCTTCTCCTTTTATAAGCTGAAGAAGATAGGATGAGGAGGTTAGGATGATCCCACTAAATCATGAAAGCGAGTAATATCCAAACCGTTCGGATGCCACCTCACCCAAGAAGCTTCTCCTTCTAGAAAATTCGAGAAACCGTACGTTTTTCCCACGTGCTGGAATTTCCGCACCCTGTCTATATAGCAACCTGCGGAAATTGGTCATTTCTGCACCCTGCCTATATAGCAACCTGCGTACATTTCTTTTTATAAGGTTTTTTTCATAGAAAAAAGCAACTTCTTTTCTCAGGAAAAGTTCTTCTTCCTTCTCTCTTCAGGAACTTAGGCCACTGTGACCCCTCTAAAGGTAATAGATAGGTTTACATCATTAACGATCATAGGGATGACGAAAATAATGTGTAACAGATACTTCCCTTGAACACTGAGGCACAACAGCAGAAACATGACATGGACCAAAACTTCATGATGCAATGGATGTTGTGACTTACGTCAAGTGACCCAAAGGAGTGAAAGAAACTCAAAGGATTGGCTCAGTGCAGAGGTTCAACGGATTATAATACGTGCAAATGACAAAGTGTTGTGTTCAAGGGCGACTCTAAGAATTACTTGGTAATGTCCTCAAGAGACTGCTTGGCTTACTTCTTTCAAATTTTCCCCCATCTAGATAGACGAGTACCTCTTTTTGATTTAATGAGCTCGAGGAGGATAACACATGCTCGATATAACTCACCTTCGGTAAGTTACTCTTCTTTTGCTTAAAGAACCGGAAGAACTAAGGGTTCGGTCCCGTATGGGCCTGTCGATGTTTGTTTTAATGAGTCCAAAGACAGAAAACTCAAAGGTTTTTCATGATTATAGAGTCTGGAAAAACACTTAAAAGAGAACTCTCTCAGTTCCTTTTTCGTACAGTAGTCTGACGAGACCAAAAAAGAGATAAACTATCGCTCGAAATATGCCCTTTTGAACCTTTTAATGAGCGTGAAAGGAAGCAAGATCACTCGACAATCTTTTCATATTTAGAGAGTCTGAAAAGAGTTTAAAGATGACTCCAGGGGGGTTCCTTTTTTGTGTGTCCATGCGGGTCCGAAAAAGAGATAAAAGTCTACCCGGTGCGTTCTCATATTTTCGAGCTTGAGAACGAACTAAGACTATGCTCATGAGTGCGACAAGGTAAATAATCGATCAGAACTGCTAGGAAACCTGCGATGTCAAAACTACAATCCATAGGTTTAGTGAAGCCATTATATTGTTAAAGAAACCTACAAATAACTATACCTTTATAAAAAATGGAAATTTATAAATAGTAATACAATGAAAATTCCATTTACCATTTCATTTTGCATAAGGATTTGTAGCAGTGGAGATTCTCTCTTTGGAGGTGGATCTTGTTTCGCTTGATACCGGAGCTACGGTTGACCGTTTCTCTTGCCGTTCTGACCAGGTAGATATTCATCTCTCCTTCTTTCAATCACATGGTTTAATATTCATTTTCATAGCAGCATTTAATTTAAAAAATGAAGCCCTAAGTCGCCCCAAAAAAGATCAAATCATCCTCTATTAAAAACGATGGGAATAAGACATTCTTTTGCAAAAACGTGTTTAAAAGATGGTAGCAAAGATGCCAATGCCTCAATACCTTAGTGGATGGGTCATTTTTGTCAAAGAACCCATAAGAAATTCTCACATATGCCCACGCAGCCATAATGGAAATTGTTTTCATTTAAAAAAATTTTTATTATTGTGTGATGGATATTGAATGGCAAAGAGAGGGAATGATGATTATAAAAGAGGGTGTGGTATTTTTAAACAATGTGGGAATTAGATTTCATGTTTTTAAATTGCTTTAAGAAATTACCGAAAATTGCCGAAAAAGTGAAATAATGAAATTCTTTGCTTTTTGTTTTGTAGGTGATTTCGGCAACCATGATTGAGTGGAAAGAACGAGAGCATGAGATGGATGACTTGGCTGCCTTGTGGAGTCCTTGCATGCGGGCTGCATTGAGAGCTTGTGGATTACTGAAATTCTTCAAATTGCAAAAAATGAAGAAGGAGATTTTATTGCTTGAGCACATGATCAGCTTATGGGATGTCGCGGAGCAAGGGTTCCGAATCGGAACACAGCTTTTAACCATCGAGTTGGATGATGTATATTTCTTGACTGGCCTCTCGAAAAGAGGGGTTCCTATATCTTTTTCCAGGTAGAGGGCGCTTCCTGAGCAAGTGGGCGTGTATCTGGCACATCATTGTGTTCCAGGAGCAAGACTAGTGGGGGGTAGAATCCCTATCAAGGATATCCGAGAGTTACCCCTCTAGTCCATTTTGTTTGCCATCACAAGTGTGACAGGAAGCACTAGTGCCCATCTAGCATCGAGATCACGGGTAGCTTATGGCGTACAGTGTTTGGAGCCAACACTGTTCAACTGGAGTGCAGGGTTCCTTCGGAATGTGAAGGAACAGGTTTCACGGTGTAGGATGGGGCAGAAACAATTCGGATATGGCTCTTTTCTGGTCTCATTTTTCTTAGAGCGCATTCCCCAGATGCAGCCTCAGATAGCACTGACAGTGCGACCGGTGGACGAACCACAGATGGAGAGGTGGACTAGTCTGTCTCCGAGGTTAGTAGCGGAGTCAGAGTTCCGTTTCACCGGCGACTTCTTCGCTTGGCTGAGACAGCAGTATCTCTGGATAGAAGACTTCCCATATGCTGAGGTGGATTTTCGCGGGAGCATGGATTTAATTCTACCCGCGGGGGAAGATTGGGATGCGTCAGGTAAGAGACTGAGCAATACCTTGTCTAGTTTTTGTTTTTTTATAAGTTTTTAATGTATTTTTTTTTGGGTACGTAGAAGATTTTTTAATGGATGTATTGTTTTCAACATGCAGACAAGGGAGCAGTGTGCCTGGATGAGATACCGATACCAGGACGTCGTGGGGGTGCTTCGGTTGCAACAGATCTGGGAGTACCAGTGATAGGTCTCTGGGAGGTTGAAAGAAACCTTCAAGGCCTCACAATGGGCATTCCTCCTCTACGGAGGGGAGAAGTGCCTTTACATCTGCAAAGGCACACTGTGGGAGTGCCAGAGAATGTCAATTCTCTACTGAGACGCGTAGTGCGCGCAGTGATATGTTACTCTTAGCACAATGTAGTGCAGGGAGATTAGAGTCTCTCTGGTGATCTTATTTTGTATGACTTGTCAGGCTATGTTATATGGGTGTAAAGACCCAACATTTTTCTCTTCTAAATACTTTTTTGATGTAATCAAAACATTTTCAATCACGCTATGTATATATATACAGTTCCGAGTTTTTACAGTGCCAAATGATTTGTACATGATGATTCCTTTAATGTGATGTGTTTTAATTTACATGTGATGTACAATTTTGTTTTCCTTTATAAAATCTTATCTATGGGCAAGATACCGATCCATGATGTAATTATCTAACGAATCCGAAACACTGTTGAGTTCTCTTGGAATATGTCTGTATTCAATGTAATCAAACATTCGTTCAAGATGGAGAACTTGTAGATGGAGACGTAGCAGGATAGGATCACGAATAGCGTAGATTTGATTGAGTTGATAGACCACGAGTTGGGAGTCTAAGTAAACAATGATATGAGAGATACCTAGGGAAGAGGCTTGGGTTAAGAGTCCGATGACAGCATGATATTCTGCCATGGTATTGGTCGCTAGTCCTAAGCAAATACCTCTTGAACTCACCACCTCGTAAAATTGGTAAATGACCCATGTTGTCAAAGCAATGTTCCGGGTGTGTCGACTAGCGCCATTCGCAAACCCGAAAAAGATAGGAAAGAAAGACGTCATCTGCGCATGAAAACACAAGGCACAGTCATGAGTGGCAAGGGTAAAGACTCGAGCATGCGAAAGAAAACAGACACACCAAACTAAAATACAATAATGTACAAAGTACACATGTTGGGTGATCTAGGCATAGTACTTTTTAAGGTAAAGCCCGTTTTGAGGCTCTCTTAGGGAAATTCCATCATAATCGACTAACTCGTAGGCGCCTCTGTGTGGAACACGTTTCACAATGTAAGGACCATGCCACAGAGGTTCTAACTTACCTGTCCCTAATTTGTCATGAGCCTGGTCGTAGACGAGGACTAAGTCTCCTTCTGCGAAAGTCCGAGGATGGACGGATTTGTTGTATTGACTTTTTAATCCGTTTCTGATGTGCCTCATTAATGAGAGTGACATCATGATGTGTTTTGTCCAGTTTGGATAGATATAAGAAACATTCCTCTTCGACAGAAGTATGGGGTAGGATTTCTACTTTAAGTTTCAAAGATGGAATCTCGCACTCGATTGGTAAAACAGATTCGATGCCATATACTAACTGGAAAGGAGTAAATCCAGTTGCGGTTTTCACGGAAGTACGGTAAGCCCAGAGAGTGGAAAAAAGTTGTAAATGCCAGGATGTCTTATTTTCCCCTACCATGCGTTGAATGATGGTTTTTAGGACCTTGTTGATGGCCTCAACTTGTCTGTTCGCCTGAGGATAGTATGGGGATGAGTTTTCATGGTGAAAACCCAATTTGACATGCAATTCGCTCATCATCTGGTTCTTAAAGTGTGCACCATGATCAGTGACAATGGCACGTGGTACACCAAAACGAGTTATGATGTGGTTAAAAAGAATCAGAGCTGTGGTACGACCATCGTTTAGAAAGGTAGGCATAGCCTCATCCCATTTGGTAAAGTATTCGATGGCGACGATTATATAACCGTGCCCCCCAGCTGAGGTAGGCTTACATTGCATAAAATCGATACCCCATTTGGCGAAGGGGTCGATGGCAATAATGGGGTGCAACGTAGTAGGGTGGGTGCATGCCTTTTTGTTAAAAACTTGGCAGGGTGGGCATTTTTTGACTGCCTCAATACAATCTTTGAAAATCGAGGGCCAAAAATAGCCAGCACGTAGAATTTTTTGGGTTGTGGCCATCCCAGAAAGGTGATCGCCACAAGCGCTAAGGTGACAATCATTCAAAACGCGTTCAGCCTCTTCATGAATCAGACATCATCGAAGGATAGTTTCAATACCATGGCGATACAAGGTGTCGCCGACGATAAGATAACGACGAGAATGGTGGCGAATACGTCGATGCTCTTCGCAGGAAATGTTGGGTTGAAAGCGTTGGGTTTGGAGGTAAAGGAGGATGTCTCCATACCAAGGATCAGATATGCTAATGAGGAAAAGAGTCTCATCAGGGACAGAATCTCTAGGTTCGATATCTTCATCAGCATGGGGGAGATCGCAGATAAGCTCCGCAAACACCAGGGACTTTTTGGCTTTGGACTTTGTAAATTCGAGATCGAATTCCTGAAGGATGACGATCCATTTAGAGTATTTTCCCCCAAGCACTTGACGTGTCAAGACGTGGTACATGGGGTTTGAGTCCGCAATCACCATGGTGGTGCGTAGTAAGATGTAATGGCGGAATCTCTGGACAGCGATAATGGTTGCCAGAGCCAGTTTCTCTACATGTGAATATCGGAGTTCAGGTCCAGATAGACTCTTGCTCAGGTAATAGATCACATGTTCTTCATTGTTGGGGTCCTTCTGAACTAACACCATTGCAATAGTGGAAGTAGAGGCAACTAAGTAAAGGATTTAATCCTTTGTATACTCCAGAGGATGTAACAAAGGTGTGTGGGTCAAAGCATGCTTGAGAGCATCAAATCACCATTCAGCGATGTCATCCCAGATGAAAGGGGTGTTTTTCTGCAATAATCGCATGAATCCTTTAGTTATCTCAGCGTAGTTACAAATGAAACGGCGAAGAAAGTTTGCTTTTCCTTGCAAACTTTGGAGTTGGGTTAAATTGGTAGGTGGGGGTAAGGCCAGAATAGCCTTGATTTTTAAGGGATCCACCCGAATCCCGTCTTTGGAGACGATAAAACCAAGGAGTCAACCATATTCGACAGTGAAAATACACTTATGTGGGTTCAAGTGGATATGGTAGAACCGACATCGAAGAAAAATAGCCCGTAAGTGATCAACATGATCGGATCGATTGGATGAGTGGGCAAGGAAGTCATCGAGATAAGGTTCTGCAATATGCTTGATATCGTGGAAAGCGTACGACATGGCCCGTTGGAAAGTAGCACCAGCATTTTTGAGACCAAAAGGTAGCTTTTGATAGGCAAAAGTTCCCCATGGGTAGATAAAGGTTGTCTTGAGTTGATCAGCAGGTAAAATTTCAATCTGGTTATACCCAGAGAAGCCATCCATGAAAGAGAAGATTACGCTCCCAGCGCAATTATCGATGATTTGGTCGATGAAGGGTGTAGGGTAGTTGTCCTTTGGACAAGCTTTGTTGAGATCCCGATAGTCAACACAAACACGGATGGTTCCTTGTTTTTTGGAAACCAGAACAAGGTTGTAGACCCATTCTGTCAAAGGGACAGGATAGATAAAGACAGATTTTAGAAGTTTCTCAACTTTTGCCTTTATAGTTGCGATTTTCTTGGGATGAACTGGGTAGAGTTTCTGTCGAACAGGCTTCGCACCAGGGTAAGTCTTGATTTCGTGCATGACGATCGAAGGGTCGATCCCTAACATATCCTCGTAGCTCCAAGCAAAGACATCACGAAATTATTTAAACAAAGCGGTGTAAGAGACCACTTCTTCGGGTGTGCAATTAGCACCAAGGTTAATTTTTTCCATGACACCTTCTTTGATCGAAATATCAATAACGATCGTAGTAGAGATGTTACCCATATTCCCCTCAGAAAGAGTATCTTGTGTGAGGATGGGAGATTGCGGAGCATTGGTAACATCAAAAGAGAAGACAAAGTGTATGTCTTGGTGAATTTCTTCCAAAGGCGGAAGAAAAGAAGATCGATGATGGTTTTCATCCCAAGGTACGTCGTCAATGCTAAGCATTTCCATTATAGATTTGTCGGAAGGGAAAATTTGGGAAATGTAATCAATTGCGGACGATAGGGAACCCAACCATGAGGGCATTGAGTAGGCATCAGGTGCCAATAAATGTGGGTTGTCTGAAGAGGGAGAGGGGGATTTAACAGCTACGTATGCAGCCTCGGCTGGACTAAGTGGCATGGTGTCACTGAGCACATTGAATTCCATAGGACTAGGTACAATCCAAGGATCAGATGATTCCAAAGATTGATAAGGCATAGTCGAAATCATATTGACGGTGGCAATATGATGTGTGGTGGGTGGAAGTGGTGTAGGGAAGGTACCCATAAGGCTAGAATATTTCAATAAGCCAACACCAACACTTTCATACGTAACTGGGTGGTCTCCCAAAAAGGGAATGTTGTTGGTGACAGGGACGCGAGCGTCGGGTGTACAGAAATAAAGCTGATCGATAGTGACAATTTTGCCTTGAAGGGGGAATTGTACACATCGAAACATCGACGAGGCGATGGCAGTCATAGCATAGAACCAACTTCTTCCAAGTAGTAGGTTGTAATCGAGGGGGGCATCGACCACCTCGACATCAACAGTAACAGTTTTGCCGCCCAACTGAAATGCTAAGGATTGTAACAGTCCGTGAGGATGAAAACCTAGCCCATCGAAAGCGCGTAACATCGTAGGGGATTTTTTAAGGGTAGGTGATTTTAAGCCTTTCCAACAAGCTAAAGACATGACACAAGTAGAGGCTCCCTCATCCAAGATATTTCGGTGGATTTGTTGATTGTGGACAACAACATCGATCTGAAAGGCCAGTTGGTGAGAGAGTCAGGGTTGATGATCATCCAAATTAAACGTGAGGTTATTTGATGACTTTGGATTGAAAGCATCGATGGCAGCTAAGAGCATGCTATGCTGGCTGGGACAGTGTTGTAGAACTTCCAAAGTGGACATAGCACATGGTGCTTGAGCCAAATCTTCAACAATGTTGTAGTTTTGGGCAGCCTGTGAACTAGGATTAAAGGTAGATTTCCTGATAGTGGTCTTAGGAGGGTGCAAGATGGAGTCAAACGAAGGTTTCTCGACCTGGAGCAGTCCAGACGGAGGGCTAGCAGAGGGAGGACTAACGGAAGATGGTAATGGGTCCGATACGGAACCGTTAGTAGTCTTCGGCTTATCAGGTTTAACTGGTGTGTCATATGTCGTAGTGCGAGTGGTCAGATTAATCTCGTTAAACATGTAAATGTGGGCACTTGTCGAGGCCTCATCATGGGATTGGTTGGAACTGCCCCCTGGGGTGGGGGTTTGAGCAACCAAAGATTGTTGATGTGGGAAATGTTGAGCAAGCACAGCGGGTTGTGAATTTCCCTTAAAGATCTTGGCCACTTCATCGTGATGTGGACAATATTGGATGTAGTGATCATCACCAAAAATGAGACATGGGAATTTTGGTTTCCATTGTGGTTGTTTCCTAGCAGCAGGGGTTTGAGGTTGATTTTTTGGTTGTTCATTGTTGTTGTTTTTCTTTGGTTTATTTCTTGCTTTCTTCTTGCCCCCAGGTTGTTGTGAAGGGGTTGATTGGACCACATTCACCTCAAAGACCTGAGTTTGAGGGGGGGTAGAAGAGGGTGCAATCTAACTGGTAGCAGGCATTGGAGCGGACCGCTGGATTGTTCCAGTTGACTGGGAAGTAGATTGGGTTTTGACGGAGCCAATAACTCCATCCGCGTGTGAGGTAGACGATGGTTTGGATGGGTCGTTAGTGGCATGGGTAGCATTTGGTATCAACTAGTACAGAGTACCAGATTTTGAATAAACTAAATCTAAGTACTGAGCTTGGGCAATAGCTTCTTCCTCGGTGACTACACCACCCATGGCAACATCACGAGCGATCTAGGGTAACAGTGATTTAGTGAACCATTCTGCTAATAATTGGTCAGGAATGACCGCTTTGATTAGCCTTCGTCATCATCTCCATTCATGAATATGATCGGAGATATGTACGGAAGTTGTCTGACGAAGAGAGGTCAATAGTTCGGTACCCATCTCGTATCGAATGGGTAGTTGGAAGTGTGTGAGGAAGGACATGGCAAGGGAGTTGAAATCGTGAAAAGAAGCGCGTGGTAGTTCAATATACCACTTTGCTGCAGAACCCATAAGTGTTCGTTGGAAAAGACGTAAACGTATAGAATCGTCCATGAGGGAGTTGGATGAACACCACAAATGGAAAGTCATCACGTGGTTGTTTGAGTCTTCTCCGGACTTTTCATCGAATTTTGGAATATCAGAAGGAATTTTAGCTGGAATAGCTAGCCAAACCGGAGAATGAAAAATAGGATCATTCGTTAACCGAGACAAGTCTGGAAGGTCCAGAGTTGCTAGGAAAGGTAGTTGTCGGTTAACCTGTGGGTAATACTGGTGTGGCATAGGGACACCAGTAGGGCCATACACTGGGTTATGTGGATAATTGTAACTAGTAGGCCCTCTTGTATGAGGTTGGTGTTGACCAGGGTACACAGGATTTGAGGTGTTTTGAGAAGCATGTGCGAGCGGAGGATAACCGGATGGATTTTGAGGGTTATAAGTTGGATTTGGCGTTTTTCCATAAGGAGGTTGTTGTGGAGCTTGAGGATAGTGTCCCCCTGAGAATTGTGGATTTCCTGGAAAAGGGATGTTCCACGGAATGGGTGTGGTAGAAACATTTTGTCCATACGGTTGATGGTAAGCGCCGAATTGAGGTTGCCCCCCAGCATGAGGGTGCCCTCCAAATGAAAATTGTCCTCCGGTGGGAGGATGCCCCCCAGTTTGAGGTAGAGTTCCCGTAATTTGAGAACCAGACGTAAATGAATGACCAGTACCACTGAACGGATTAAGACCACCGAGACCAATCCCTCCGGGTTGTTGTATAGGTATGGAACTACCCGACATAACTTGGGTAGTAGTGGCAGTGGAAGAATTCAGTGCTTTGTACCCAAAAGGGAGTGATGATGAAGGTCTAGATGTTACTGGTGTGCCAATTGTAGCTTGGCTAACCACTGCATTACCGGCAAGAATAGTTGGAATGTGAGGGACCATTGTAGAATGGGTCGTCTGGAGAGAAAAAGTAGACCTTGAGCCAATGGACGTTGTGTTCGAACCAACGGACAGTGTGGCTGAAAAAAAGGTAGTACTGGTAAAATGGTTTAAGGGTACGGTGTAGGTGATAGGTGCATCAGCACCCATCCCTGTTCCATAAAGATCCCACACCATGCACGGTGGACTTTGAACAATGTCTGCAGTCCAAAAGGGGTCATCGGCTAAAGGGTTTGAATGATACCCAGTCGAAATGTCAGAAGGATAGACGACGACAAATTCACCGACTGAATTCAGTTGGAGAACACGTCGCTCATATCCCTCCGGAATGTGGAAAGCTTCCGGAGACTCTAAAACAATTCGAAAATTCTCTAAAGGAGTGGGAACTTCTTCTTGGGAGGTTGTAGTGTCTTGAACCTCGCTCTGTTGAGGAGATTCCTCCATAGAATGAGGGGGTAAAGGGGTGTTCCCTTCCATATTTTCTGGAGGAAGTACCTGTAGCCTCCTCGAATGGTGTGGAGGGTCAATGGTGGAGAAAAAGAGTCGGCGAAAAAGATCTATGGCCAACTATCGAAAAGAAATAGTGTACGCTAATAGAATCTAAGAATCACAACCAAGCAAACAGGACCTTCTCTCGATGACCGTACTAGTTGGTGATGAAATCCAACGTCGCGTGATCAAGTCAAGAAGGGGCGGGGATATGGTGGAATAGTTACAATGGCGACCTGCTTAACGGACTTTCACCCTGGTGCAAGATTCCATGCAGTAATTGTGGATTTACCCTCCAAGGAGCCTGAGTGAGTTTGACCAATGTCTGCTCCAGGTACAGTGAGACTTCCCTTCACTGTCACCTTGTGTAAGACCCTAAAGATTATGGCCACTAAAGTTACCAATTCTCAGTCAGCCCCTGGGCGAGAACAGTCAACAGTCCAGTCCGAACGTACGGGCAGGGTATCTAGCCTGAAATCAACTTAAAAGGCTTCCACTCAACCTTGTGGGTATACCTTTAAGTGATCCCCATAATACGATCTGACCACTACAATCAGCCAAACCACGGAGGGATAATCTTTGTAGCTTTCCTGAATGCGACCTCATGCGTAACCCCTGTGTGAGCGGGGGATCCCAGGCAGACTTATACGACAACTAGATTTGACTCTCCCTAACTCAGGATGCTAATGTTTGTTTTGGAAACTTTGGAGAGTTATGCTTACAGCCTAATCCAAAGTACTAGTCCTAGTCTACTGTTGGTGGAGGATCCTAGAAAAGAAAATGTTTTAGATAATTTTTAATTAGCGTTCATTTTAAAGTTGTTCTTTACTCAAAAAGGGGTGCATGGAAGTGAAACAGATGGAATTATGACTCAGTCTCCAAAAAAATGCATCAAAGATGATAAGCATTCATTTCTTTTCGATGAACATCTATTTAAGGGAGAGAGAGAGAGGGTTCTTTTCACTAACAAGCACTAATAAGGAATGTCCTCAAATGAATTTTTTCAATCAAATCCGATGTGGTGCTAAAACCAAAATCAATCATGAAGATGTCTCTTTATTGTTTGTATGTGAATAATGATTAATTTGAAACAACACTTTTCTTTCCAATTATCCTTTTGAATTAAGGAAACTCAGATAAACACAAGTAGGTTTCGTACAAACAATACACCCTCTTGTTGCAATGAAAAACAAGAAGCAAAAGAAAAGAAAAAATAAAGAAAAATCAAGAACTTCAAGCCAAAAGAAATATCGAAGAACAATGACCTCAAATAAAACCAAATGAAGAGATTCGTAGGAGTCTGATGTTCTTCACCAGAGTTTCTCGCTCAGCCAAAAGGAGAGAACAAAAATGCATTGGTTTCAAACTCCCAATCAGTAGAAAAACTCAAAAATAATGAAAGAAGCTACAAAATCCAAACAGCAAGGTATTTGTTCCTCAGAAAGAGGGATGTCAAAGTTGAATGGGAAGAAGCATTGACTCACAGAGAGGCTCAGCAGGTGAAACATAGAGATTAGACCCTGGGAAGAGCAAATCTGGAAATTTTTTGGCCAAAAGAGGGTTGGCGCTCTGTTGTAAAGGAAAAGGAGCATTATAGCGCTCTTTGTAAGGCAGTCAAGGAGCATTGGCGCTCTGTTAACATAGCCACAGGGGCGCCAGGTTCAAAAAGCTCCTAAAAATGTCAAAAAATCCAAAAATTGCATTCTAGTCTCGTCAATCAAGTTGAGTGTAATGGGGTAGGGAGTCAATCAGCTCATGAAATCAATCAAAAAAGGGTGAACCAGGTCTGAAAACAATCAAGGGGTAAGACAAGGTCTATGAGGAGAAATCAAAACAAAAAGTTTCAATTCGAGGACTCCCCAACGGAGTCGCCAGTTTCTGTTGAAGGAAAATCTCCCTGCAGACAGGTAGATCTCCTCTTGAGAGCTAGACTCTTAACTCTTAAGATAGAAGATGCTTAACATGGACACTGACTCCCTTTCAGATCTATACAAACTAATTCATAAGGAGGAAGGAGAACAGAAGTACCTTTTTACCGGCGTTTGTCCCTGCACGCTCCAAGTTGAGCTCCAATCTTTCGCTCCTCAATGAGCCCTATAGACAAACAAAAGTACAACCACTTCCTACTCTATTGATATTAGCTCGAAAATAGATCTATCTATCAACAATAAGTTCATGTACAATTAGACACAAACTAGAAAGAAACAGGCCAAGCGTGTCATATTAATGAGAAAAATGACAGAAGTAGCTTACAACCGTAGATGTGAATGCGACAGCTTCATCAAGTCCCCTTTGTCTAACCCTTGCTCAAAATATCCACAACCTGGATGATAGCAGCTTCACTGATTACTCTCCTCTAGTTTACTGTGTGTTTCCTATGAGATCGTAGGTTTCATGCTTGCAATTCTTCCCCCTTTTCACCATGATAGAGCCTGCTTATATAGGTTCAGAGAGGCTTAACCTCTTGAGGTATATTTAGGATAAGTTGAGGAATTCCCTCCTTAGATCAGGAACCTTCTCCTGAGATCAGGAATTCGAATGCAACTGCCTTCCAAACTTGAAAGATCATCCCCTTATCTTCCTCAATAGGCCAACTACTGCCCAGATTAGACAGCATTCCCTCAAAAGGGGCATCAGGGTGCTATAGCACTCCCTAGGAGGCTTAAGGGGGGAAACAGCACTCTAAAGATGGGTAGCTCTCCTTCAGAGGGGTGATTTGGTGTTATAATGCTCCCCAGCACCTTGTAGGGGAGCGCCAGCGCTCCTAAGGTTGATGTAGGGGAGCGCTCTCCTCTAAAACTCTAGTTTGAGAGCTCTTTTCAGGTGGCAAGAGATGTTTGACTTCAGTTAATCATCCCTCTTCCTTCAAATTAGGTGTATGAGGTATTCGAAGTGTCTCCTTGGTGTCTTCATCATGTCAGTATGCTTTGTTTGACATTTGCGACACTTGTGAACAACATGCGACACTTTCGAAAGTTGTAAGGAACATGCGACACTTACGACAGTTGAGAGGAACATGCGACATTTATCAAATCGAGTAATATTGATGTGTAACAATTGGTGAACTCCAGAACTTCTTGGCCCCTCTCTTGTTGCAATGTGGTCCATCTCATGTACTGGTCCTCATAGTTTCCAATAGGGTAATATTGTTCCTTTACCGCATGCACAAAAAAATCCCAAGTGGGATTGGCCCCATATATTTCAGACTACTCTATGGAACTCTGCTCCCAATAAGCTTCCCACCAATGTTTGACATGGGGGAGAGCTTTAAGGAGTGTGAAGGTGATCTTTTCTTTGTTGAAAAATTTGTGAACAGAGAAATAACCTTCTAGCAGATTTAACCATTTGTCTAGGGCTTCTGCATCTATATGTCGTTCAAATACAGGAATATCAAAATTAACTTGTACCTTGAAAGGCAAGGTGCCTCCAAAGTGGCTGCTTGATGAAGATGCATATGTTTCTATCAGCAAGCGTTGAAGGATGTGGGAAAAATACTCCATCATTCCGTCCCTCTGTCGCGTGAGAGCTTTCTCAAGCAACAGACTGATAGGATCGTCTGCTCCGTCATTTTTCTTTTCTTCTGCCATTGAGGGTTTCTTGGGTGTGAGAGAGAAATTTTCCTCAAGAGAGACAAGATTGAGACCCAACTTGCTATACTCAGACCTCGTCGAGGACATGCACTGAAAAAAAATGACCAAGAACAACCTGCTCTGATACCACTGATTCGGATTAATTTCGGCACGAAATGAGATCAGAGATATAATAAAGAAATGCACAGAGATATCATAGATATTCAATAATATAACAGAAATATATCAGAGATGCAACCATAAACACAGATATACAGTAATACACGATTTCTATTAATGAAATAAATGTACAGAGACTGTAAAATACAGAGTGAAAGACTCGATAGAATAGTGGCAGCTTATCTCTGAGAAGGGATGTGACGGCTACTCTCATTCGCAAGAAGATCCTTACAATGAGGCTTTGAAGGCCTTTTTACAATAAATAGGAATGCCCAAAATTCCTAGACATCCAAAAACCTAACCCTAGGAGATGAAGCGCCAAAAGTCATGTGGGCCCCATTTGGGTAAGTTAGTACATCAACTTCCCGGGGTCATAACTTTTGTATATGATCTTTGTTTTAGGTGTATGACAGCTCGTTGGGAAGGTATCGTCGAGGAGATTCATTTTAGGGGCTCAATCATTCCTTTAACTATCATTGAGAACCTCTATCTCGAAAAACCTTCATTTGTCAGAAAACTGTTTTGAGCCAGTTGGAAAAGGTGGGTGGCCATTGATATCCACCTGGATCAATCCTCCCTCCTTAGGAAGCAATGGTCTCCATTGCGTTGAGTTCCCGGGGGAGAGGGAAAAGCATTTGTTGAATCTGCATCTTGGTGAGTTGTTTGCCTTGCTGGAGACGTCGCGTTGCTCAGTTTGTGGAAGTCTGTCACAAACCTATTGAGGTTGAGGTTGTTCAACAAGTCAAGCTACATGAGAGGATGATGTGCAGAAGGAATCTTTGCACTTTGCTGCAACCTTGTCGACCTTCTTATGTTGGATAGAAGGTGCTTGGGGCGAGGCTGTAGTGGTTGCAATGTCCTTCTATTCCCCTTTTGAACAGATTGTGAAGAAGCTGAATTTTGCAGTATGAGATACTACCTTGTGACACTTTTTAGGTGGAACAATAGTCAGAACTACCTCTGGTATTCTGTAGAGATGACCCCCTAGAGAAACAATGACAATGCGGGGTCGAGACTCATAAATAGCATGGCGCTTCCACATATATGGTTGGCCCAAGAGAACATCACAGACATCTAGTGGGAAAACATCACATAATACCTCATCGTTTAAGGGTTGGATGCCATATGACAATCAAAATTGTTGGCTGACACGGAGATCTCATCCTTGGCGAAGCCACCTAATGTTGTATGGCTACGGGTGTGGTGTTGTCGACAATCCCAACTATTTGACTACCTCTGCTAAGATGAGGTTCTTCTGGCTTCCGCTATCAACAATAAAATGCAGTAGGATCCCCTTCACCCACATCTTTGAATGAAAAAGGTGCTCCCCCTCTTCAGGATCTGTTGGTTCTTCTGGTTGAATTGTTGCGGTCGCGACAATAACAGTGGGGTCTGCGTCAATGATCTATCCTTTACCAGTATTTTCAGAATCAGATTCTGAATAAGGGTTCAGCTCCTTGTCTTTGATCTCGGCCACCAATGACTGTTTTGAGCGACATTCATCAGTGTTGTGCCAGGGGATTTTGTGGAAATCGCACCATTTTCTGGTGTCCTGCTTTGTCTTCCCGTGACCCTTCTTTTCATGTGGATTGGACTGGTTTTCGGGAGACTGTTTGTTAGGGATGTCTTTGTCATACTTTGGTTGTTGCGGATTTGCAAAACCAAAATCCTGTTTGTTCTGGTGCTTAAATTTCTGCTCGATTTTAACAGCATATTGATAGGCAGCACTGAGTGATGAGATGTCCAGAAAATCCATTTCAATTTGGATGTATCTGTGTAGAGCCCCACGGTATTTCAGAACCAAATGTCGTTCAGAGTCTTTGATACCCATCTTGGTGTGCAAGGTATGGAAGTTATTGGTGAAATCCGGAACTTCTTGGCCCCTCTCTTTCCGCAGTGTGGTCCATATGATGTATTGGTCCTCATAGTTGCCAATAGGGTAATATTGTTCCTTTACTGCATCCACAAAAAAATCCCAAGTGGGATTGGCCCCATATATTTCACACTCCTCTATGGAACTCTGCTCCCAATAAGTTTCCCACCAATGTTTGACATGGGGGAGAGATTTAAGTTGTGCGAAGGTGATCTTTTATTTGTCGAAAAATTTGTGAACAGAGAAATAACCTTCTAGCAGATTTAACCATTTGTCTAGGGCTTTTGCATCTATTTGTCCTTCAAATACAGGAATATCAAAATTAATTTGTACCTTGAAAGGAGAGGTGCATCCAAAGTGGTCGCTTGATGAAGATGCACCTGTTGTTGTCGGCAAGCGTTGAAGGATGTGGGAAAAATTCTTCATCATTTCGTCCCTCTGTCGCGTGAGAGCTTGCTCAAGCAACAGACTGATAGGATCGTCTGCTCCATCATTTTTCTTTTCTTCCACCATTGAGGGTTTCTTGGGTGTGAGAGAGCGATTGTACTCAAGAGAGACAAGCTTGAGACCCAACTTGCTATACTCAGACCTCGTCGAGGACATGCACTGAAAAAAAACAACCAAGAACAACTTGCTCTGATACCACTGATTCGAATTATTTTCGGCACGAAATGAGATCGGAGATATAATAAATAAATGCATAGAGATATCGCAGATATTCAATAATATAACAAAAATATATCATATATGCAACCATAAACACATATATACTGTAATACATGCTTTCTATTAATGAAATAAATATACAGAGACTGTAAAATACAGAGTGAAAGACTCGATAGAATGGTGGCAGCTTATCTCTGAGAAGAGATGTGACGGCTACTCGAATTCGCAAGAAGATCATTACAATGAGGCTCTGAAGGAATTTTTACAATAAACAGGAATGCCCAAAATTCATAGACATCCAAAAACCTAACCCTAGGAGATGAAGCGCCAAAAGTCATGTGGGCCCCATTTGGGTAAGTTAGTACATCAACTTCCTAGGGTCATAAATTTTTCATACGATCTTCGTTTTAGGTGTATGATAGCTCGTTGAAAAGGTATTTTCGAGGAGATTCATTTTGGGGGCTCAATCATGCCTTCATCTATCATTGAGAATCTCTATCTAAAAAAAACTTCATTTGGGCCCTCAAAATGGCCCCGAAAGTTAAAAACTGCTAAAAATAGTAAATTGCCAAATTTGCCAGAAAACTGTTTTGAGCCAGTCGAAAAAGGTGGGTGGCGACCGATATCCACCTGGATCAAATAGTCATAGACAGGAACCTCAGAAAATGACATGGATAAGAAAGCAAGATCAGTATAGCAATGAAGAATGTACAGTCGCTCTACTAGCTAAGTAGAAGAAACATGGTTGGTATGTTGACAGTGAGTGTTCAAAACACATGATAGGTGATAGAGACAAATTTCTTACATTACTAAAGGAAAGAAATGGATCAGTCTCCTTCGGAAATGATAATTCAACCAAAATCATTGGAGAAGGCACAATCTGAATTGGGAACAAGAATGAAAAGGCACAAAATGTTCTATTGATAGAAGATATGAAACATAATCTTCTAAGTGTGAGTCAAATGTGTGACCAAGGTCATAAGGTTACTTTTGATTCACAAAAGTGCGAGATAAGAAGAGAAGGTTCAGGGAAATTGGTCGGTACAACTGCAAGAACTTCAAACAACATATATGTGTTAAGTGAAATTGGAAATGAAAAGTGTTGTCTAGGAAAGGAAGATGAAAGTTGGCTATGGCATAGAAGAATGGGTCACATGCATCTTGGTAACCTTGTCAAAGTCACAAAAAGAGAAGCAGTCAGAGAAATTCCCCAGATCACGAAACCAACCAACACTTTATGCAAGCATTGTCAACAAGGAAAGCAAACAAAGACCAAGTTCAAATCAAAGAAATATTCAACAACAAGACCACTGGAAATTGTGCATACTGATCTAGTTGGACCAACTACAACAAAGGGCTTAAAAGGTGAGAGATATTTTATGTTATTATTTGATGATTATACAAGAATGACTTCAGTTTTCTTTCTCAAGAACAAGTCAGAAGCTTTTGAAAACTTTAATATCTACAAGGAAATGGTTGAAAATGAGATGGATTCAAGAATCAAATGCTTGAGATCTGATAATGGAGGAGAGTTCAATTCAAAGGAATTTATGGACTAATTCAACAGACATGGAATAAAAAGGCAATTCTTCGTTGCTAGGACACCTCAACAGAATGGAGTTGTTGAAAGAAAGAACAAGACAGTACAGGAAATGGCTTGAACAATGCTAATGGATTCCAAATTGACAGATATATTTTGGACACAGGCATTGCATACAGCAGTTCAGATTCAAAATAGAGTAATTCTCAGAAACAACACTGATAAAACTCCCTACGAGCTATGGAAATGAAGACCAGCAAATGTGAAGCACTTCATAGTTTTTGGAAACAAATGCTACATCAAAAGAGAAGATGGCAGAATGGGAAAGTTTGACTCTCGTGTGGACAAAGGAGTACTTGTTGGTTACTCAAGTACAAGAAAGAATACAAGTGTTACAATCTAAGGTTGAACAAAGTTGTGGAAAGCATCAACGTAACAATTGATGAAACGGGCAAACCAGAATCAAAGGAAGAAGAAAATAAATCAATGGAACAACTTTTCAAAGAAGAAGTAGAAGATGAAGTAGAAGAGGAAGATGAAGAGAATATGATAGAAACAGAAGAGCAAGTTCAGCAAGTATCTCCAAAGACAACTAGCAGACGAGTATAGAAGAATCATCCTTCAAATAAGATTATTGGAAACAAAGATGTAGGAGTTGAGACTAGAAGAAAAATCTGATCACCAGAACAAACACACCTAGCACTCTTATCTACAATTGAACCAAACTGTTTTGAAGAAGCCAACAAGGATAAATTTTGGAATAAGGCCATGAATGAAGAATTGGATCAAATAGAGAAAAATAACACTTGGGAACTGGTTCCAAGACCAAAGAATAAGAATGTGATCGACACAAAGTGGGTCTTCGGGAATAAATTGAATGAAGATAGACAGGTTACAAGGAACAAAGATAGATTGGCATGTAAAGGATATGCACAGATTGAAGGAATCGACTTTGAAGAGACATTTTCCCCAATTGCCAGAATGGAAGAAATTTGTTTGCTTTCAGCTTATGCATGCTCCAAAAATATTAAAGTGTAACAGATGGACGTAAAATCATCTTTTCTGAATGGGGAACTTGAAGAAGAATTCTACATTGAACAACCAGAAGGGTTTCATCTGTCAGAGAATGCAGATTATGTGTGTAAATTAAAGAAGGCCTTATATGGTCTAAAACAGGCTCCTAGAGCATGGTACTCTAGACTGGATAAGTATCTACAACAGGCAGGGTTCAGAAAAGGAAGTGCAGACAACAACCTCTACATCAAGGTAAGTCAAGGTAATATTTTATTAGTTGAATTTTATGTTGATGATATTATTTTTGGTAGTGTGATGACAGGTTAAGCCATAAATTTGCAAAAGATATGCAGAATGAATTTGAAATGTCGTTACTTGGAGAACTATCTTTCTTTCTGGGACTTCAGATACGTCAAAGAAACCAAGTAATTTTTATTTCTCAAACCAAGTATATCAGATAAATGCTAAAGAGGTTTGAAATGGAAGATTGCAAACCAATTATCAATCCCATGCAAACCAATTGCAAGTTGAGCAAAGATGATGATTCGAAGTATACAGACTAGAGGCAATACGGGTCAATGATTGGCAGCCTACTATATGTGACAACATCCAGACCAGATGTAATGCAGGTAGTTAGACAGGTGGCACGACTTCAAGAAGCACCAAAGGAATCACATGTATTAACAGTAAAGAGGATTTTCAGATATCTCAAAGGAACAGAAGAGTTTGGATTATGGTATCCAAAAGGAAAAGATCTATCACTTATTGCCTACATAGATGCATATTGGGCAGGTTGTATTGATGACCGACGAAGCACCAGTGGAGCAACGTTCTACTTAGGTGAGTGTTTGGTATCATGGCTAAGCAAGAAAGAATCATTAGTATCTTCATCTACAGCCGAGGCAGAGTATATTGCAGCAACATCATGTTGTACACGGGTTCTTTGGATGAAACAAACTTTGAAAGATATACAGGTTGAGTATGATGAGCCCATTCCAATGTATTGTGATAATACAAGCGCCATCAGTATCTCGAAGAAACCGGTCATGCACTCCAAGACGAAGCACAATCCAATCAAGTATCACCTTCTACAAGAGCAGGTTGCAGAAAAGAACATCAGAGTTGAGTATGTGGGCACAAAAGAACAAGTGACAAACATATTCACAAAACCACTTCCACGGGAATCCTTTAAATATCTTCTCCAAAGACTTGGAGTTATTTCTACTCCAAAATGAATTCTTTTTTAATGCTTATCTTATATGTCTTAGATTTACACGAGGAAACACCATAAGAGTTTAGTCAGGGGGAGCAGCACCGGATGGAAAGATACCTTTGCCATTGATGACAAAGAGGGAGAGATTTATCAGATGCAGAGGACAGAGGCATGGTTCCAAGGGGAGCATCAGTATTGCATTAGAGTGTTGCCATCAATGCCAAAGGGGGAGATTATTGATTAAGGTTGGTTGTCATTGATGTCAACCCTTGAAGAAATCCCTGTAGCATAGAGGTTTGGGTAATGAACCCAAGTTCGTTTGATGTAAATATGATTCATTATTGTCTTGTCATGGTTGATAAGAAATAAATATGGATCAACTCCAAAGTGGTTCCCTTATGGTGAAAGCCCTCATGGGAAGACGCTTTGCGGAGTGAAAGAACCCATGCTTAATTGTGGAATAATGAGATGAAGGGCAGTGAATTTTTCAGTGAAACTATCCTAGATGGATAGTGCTTGTCATGCCGTTTCTGGTGGTATGTGGAACGTCACATAACTCCTCACGGTTAGAGAGTTATGACCATATGAAGTTGGAGAACCCTCATGAGTCTTATAGAAGCCCCCAAGAGTCAAAGTGCTTTGCAAAAGAAATTATTTTAAATGAAGAAGCCCTAAAATAAGGAAATTTTAAGGCTACATGAAGATATAAATAAGAGGCAAAGCTCACTCATTATACACACACTTGTACATATTGTATATCTATTTTCTTGTGTAAAGCTTCTTGTAAATACTTGTGGATACATCTGAAGTGGCGAACGTCTGAGGTATCACGAAGGGTTGACAGCAAAATTCTCGGAATTACAGCGAATACAAATAAACCCTATTTTCTAAGTCGTACGCGGGTTGTCTGTGTATAGGGTGTGTACATGTACGCGGGTTGTCTGTGTAAAGGGAGCGTACGTACGCAGGCTGGATGTGTACAGGGTGAGTACATGTTGGAAAAGCCGTTGAAACTTGAGAAGATGAAGATGCAGAGGTTCTAGATTCTGAGATCAAGCTCCCAGGAAGCTCTAAAGTGCTCAGATACATCAGATCCATCCATTGGTTCAAAAGGTATGTCTTATTTCTATGAATAATTGGATTTTGATGTGTGCATGAGGAATGGCAATGGAGATTTGAGGATTCTCCCTAGAGAGACTAGTAGCTACATGGGATCTTCTGCATAAGTCAGATCTATTGAAATACATTGTTGGTACATTCATCATTGATACTTCTTCTTGAGGCACATCTTGTATTTCTTGGCATATGGATAAGGGTGTTTATGGTACATGGTTGAGATGTTGTATTTGTTGATGTATTGAGAGGTTGAATATCAGAAAGGGTTGATGACTAAGATCATGTGAGGGATATTATACTTGTTCGTGATTACACATATCTATATGACACATGACTAGAGAGAGACATACTTTCCTTGAGTAAAGGTTATATATGAGGATGCATGCATAGGATACAGTTACAGTCTGGATACAGTGACAGGTTACAGATCTATGTGAAAGAAGTTACAGAAGGTTAGAAGTTTTCAAGAAAAGGAAACCCTAGTTTTCAAAAGGCATACGAAGGCTGCATAACAGTTTGGTAGCGTACATACATGGGTTGCATAACAGATAGGGCATGTACATACGCGGGATGCAGCACTACAGGTCGCGTATCTGTTGTATTTTTTGTAGATACATGTCCAATTCATGTACAGATTGATTACAGGGAAGTTGTACATAATGGATACAGGTTAGTTGTACAGGTTTATATAGTTGTACAGCAGTATATCTCAGAGTGACAGGTTGACAGTGGTTCCATCATTCTACTTCTACTTCAGGGCGGTTGGACAGGGCAAGGACAGGTGGTTGTAGCCACCTTCCGATTATAGTTGGAGAACATAGGGGGTTGTAGCCTCCTTCTGGTTGTAGCTGGAGAATTTGGGAGTTGGAGCTTCCCTCAGGTTGTAACCTGAGAAACTAGGAGGTTGGAGCCTCCTTCCAGTTGCAGCTGGAAAACAAAGGAAGTTGGTGCTTCCAATGAATGTAATTCTTCAAGACATATAAGAAAAAGCATTATGTGGTTTTCTCTCGATTTGGGTTTCCATGTAAAACACTGGTGTACTGTGTATGTGTGTGATTGTTCATTTCTTATTTCTCATTATTGGATAATAGTTCTACATTGATATAACACTTGGACTATTTAGAGAAAAAGGATTATAG
>JASDQU010736677.1:20349-38476 GCA_032191745.1 Picea mariana | reverse complement strand
TTTTTTATTTAGGTGTTGATTTTAAGGTTTTTCTGAGCAACTATTTGATTTTTTAAGGCCATGTTTGAAAAAAGTTGTAATTTTAACCCATTTAGAAAAAATGGTGCTACCGGTAGCGCCACTTTTTTATTTGGGGGTTGATTTCATGTTTTTAATGCAAAAATATGGGTTTTAAAGGATAGAGTTATCGTTTTGAGGTCACAGTTCTCGTTAAGTCGGTAACTTTTTTTCTAGTCAAGAAACCTTGATCACTCAAGACAATCCCAATGGTCAACCACAATTTTTTTGTTAATTAAAGCCTAGTGGGTTAGTTGACTAATCATTCTCAATCAACTTGTTTGGGACCACTTAATGGATTAACCCACTAATGCACTTCAAGTTGGATTTACACATTCCAATAGTGGCAAGAGTTTCTTTGTCCAATGCTTCATTAAACCAATGTTCCCCAGTGAGTTGGAATGGCATTTCAAGTTGGTAACCTAGTGTTGATCATCATCGCCATATGCTGAGTGCTACATATTGGTGTTGATCATCATCACCATATGTTGAGTGCTACATATTGGTGTGTGAGTCTGTGTTTGAATTCACATAATGTCAAATATTTCTAGAGTTTAAGCTATGGTCTTATCATTCCAAAAATGGTGATCAAGCAATGGTTCTAGTGTTTGTACCAATTAACATGACCTTATAACATTTCATGCACTTCAACTAGAATGCACAATGTGTCCACTATCAAGGGGAGTAGAAGGCCTTGTTATGCTTCCTTC
Organism: Picea mariana; assembly: GCA_032191745.1. Classification (NCBI taxonomy): domain Eukaryota; kingdom Viridiplantae; phylum Streptophyta; class Pinopsida; order Pinales; family Pinaceae; genus Picea; species Picea mariana. The sequence goes on along the minus strand of JASDQU010736677.1, from coordinate 37,709 downwards.
ATAACTTTAATACATTGAAATATTTGTCTCTCTCTTCACAAAGTAAGAGTGTAGGGCTTGCATTATACATACATATGTATGTATGTATGTATGTATGTATGTATGTTTATACACACATATAACACCAACTAAAATATTATATGTGTGTGTGTGTGTGTAACGAAAACTAAAATAATAGTGGCAAACACATCATTTGTATGCCTTATAGACCCATTTACATTTCAATTCATTGTTTCCTTTTGGTTGGGAACCAATCCCCAAGTATGATTTTTCAATAAAGAATTGTATTCTTTAATGATTTCATTCTCTCATTCTAATATGTCATGTGGCTCTACCTATTTCTCAGGAGCATATGCCTTTATCACATTTAATGTCAAATTTTGTTACATATTAGTGACTGATCTTGTGTTTGATTTTACATAATGTCGAATATTTCTAAAATTTAAGGTATGGTCTCATTCCAAAAATTGTGATCAATCAATGGTGCTCTCATTGGTACCAATTAACATGACCTTGTAACTTTTCATGAACTTCAACTAGAACATACAATTTTTCCAATCCAAAGGTGAGTTAATACCCTATTTACTTCCTTCACAACTTCAATGAATTCAAATCTTCATCTCTCTTCACAAAGTAAGCATGTAGGGTTTTGCATAAAAAAAATTAAAAAAAATAAAAGACCTTAAAATAATATTGTTAGATGCATCATTCTTATGTTTGGTCACCTAAAGTGACAATGACAAAGGTGTGATAAATGATAGAATGAAACCCTAAGATAACTACGACATATGCAGATTTAGATGGATAACCAAAATTATGCATTAAGAATGAAACAATGCTCAGTAAAATCAAACAAAAATTGTGCATAAGCTAATATATTCTGACATAGAACAATAAAAAAAGAGTAAACAATAACCCAAGGCGCAAATCATTAGCATTGTTTGTTTGATTTTCAAATAGTCTATAAAGTGGCATTGATCTATTGTAGTTTACACAAATCCTACTCTAGTGCTCATTTCAATGCCTATCATAATGACCAATCAATAATATATAGGGTAAACTAGTCAAACCATGTCAAGCATAGCCATGCTAAAGGGCACTATTGGATTCCACAAATCAAAGTAAGTTAACACACTACATAAAATTAAATAATGTACAATAGATAATAATGCACTCAAACACGATGAACAATTGTCTCTACTTGCAACATCTAGAAATAAACACAACAATGGTCTAAAGCCACGAAGTTGCAAAGGGACATTAAGTTACAAGTATTCATTGTGATTTTGGCTAATTGTATTATGACTTCAACATGCAATGATAAGAGAGACCAAAAGCATGATTCCAAAGTAAATGGGCACAACTATAGAAGAGATTTATTCCCTAGGTTTAAAAAGACTCCCATGGGTTGTTTGTGAGGGAATTATTGTGAAAAAAGTTAAGGTATAGAAATGTGTCAATAGACTCGTGCTAAAAGGACTAATTCAAGCTACAAAAGTAGTTCAACACAAGTTAAGTCCAACCTTGTCCCAAGTTCAAGAAATAAAAGTCAAATTACAACCCAATATCAATTAAGTCAAACCTTTTTAGAAGGTTCGAGAATTTGAGGCCATATTATGAGGTGAGATAATAAATGGAGAAACTTAATTTTTTAGTGGGTTTTTTATTTCTCGACAAAGTAAAGTTTCAATTTGATCTATTCATTTTTTTTAAAATTCTAATTTTAATGATTCGTGTTGTTTTAAAATAAACCAAAATCCTTAAAACAAATTTCTATGGTCATAATTCTTATCAATCTAACAAAACTATAACTTTCAATAAAATTTATACCAAATATTAAGAAAATATATATATATATGTATTTTTTAATCTATAATTAACTTGCTTCCCACATTACAACCCTAAATCAACATGTCCCAAAGATAATTTACCACCATTTCGACCAATTGTACTTCTTTGTATATTGTAGTGTTTTTCTATTTCATTCATTAATAAATTTTGGGTTTCATTGTATTACTGTGATCTCTACAATAACAATGCGGGATTATGCCTATATTTCTATCTACATTTCAGTCTCCACATAATCCCAATAATTATCCCATTGATACACTGCAATTTGTTTTTACACATTCTGACATTCCCCTTAAATACAACATGGAGGATCATGAGGTAGCATTAGTATAACATGAACCAGGCTATCTTCAAACCTTAATATTTCATACCAAGTTAGAATCCATAAGTGCATTGCAAAAATAAACAAAAGGATTCAAGCTCGGAGTCAATGGTTTCTAAAGACGCCATTATAACATTGATGAATAAAACATATAATACGTGTTCATCACAATTTATCATGCTAACTCATTATGAAATCATATTTATATTTGAGTATCCATCTATTTTCCTATAAACTAGGGTTGATATGGTCAAACTTAATCCCTCAAGGTGATCCTACTGGGTTAATCAACTATAGTTCTTGTGCCAGTGGGATCTCAATGGGTTAGTTGACCAATCGGTCCCAATTGACATGGTTGGGACCACACAACAAGTTATCCCACTGATATGCTTCAAGTTGGATTCACACATCCATCAATGATGATAGTTTATTTGTATGGTTCTTCATTAAACAAATATTCCCCAATGAGTTGGATTAACATTTGAAGTTTGTAACCCAATGTTGATTATCAAGACTAGATGTTGATTGCTACATATTGGTGTATGAGTTTGTATTTGACTTCACATAGTGTCAAATATTTTTAGAGTTAAGGTATGGTATTGTCATTCCAAAAATTGTGATCAAGTAATGGTGTTAGCATTAGTACTAATTAACATGACCTTATAACATTTCATGAACTTCACCTAGAACACATGTGTTCACTGTGAAACGGATTTGAATGCCTTGTTATGCTTCCTTCACAACGCCAATGCATTCAAATCTTCATCTCTCTTCACATGGTAAGAATGTAGGGCTTGCATTAAAAAACCCTCAAATAATAGTGTTAAATGCATCATTCTCATGCCTTATATACCCATTTGCATTTCATTATATTCTTTCCTTCTAGTCAAGAAACCTTGATCACTCAAGACAGTCCCAGTGGTCAACCACAATTTATTTTTTTTAATTAAATCCTAGTGGGTTAGTTGACTAATTAGTCTCAATCAACTTGGTTGGGACCACTCAATGGGTTAACCTAGAAATACACTTCAAGTTGGATTTACACATTCCAATAGTGGTGATAATTTCTTTGTCTAGTGATTCATTAAACCAATATTCCCTAGTGAGTTGGATTGGCATTTGAAGTTGGTAACCGAATATTGATCATCAACACCATATTTTGATTGCTACATATTGGTGTGTGAATCTATGTTTGACTTCGCATAATGTCAAATATTTCTAAAGATTAAGCTATGGTGTTGCCATTCCAAAAACGGTGATCAAGAAATGGTGCTAGTGTTTGTATCGATTAACATGACCTTGTAACATTTCATGCACTTCAACTAGAATGCACAATGTGTCCACTATGAAGGGCAGTAAAGGCCTTGTTATGCTTCCTTCATAACTTTAATACATTGAAATCTTCATCTCTCTCTTCACAAAGTAAGCATGTAAGAATTGTATAATAATAGTGTTAAATGCATAATTTATATGCCTTATAAACTCATTTACATTTCACTGCATTGTTTATTTTTTTGTTAGGTACCAATCCCAAGTATGATTCTTCAATAAGGAATTGTATTCTTTAATTATTGCAATCCCCATTCTGATATGTCATGTGCATCTACCTATTTGTCAAGATCATATGCCTTTCGCACATGTAATGTCAAATATTGTTACATAGTAGTGAGTGAAATTGTGTTGACTTTGACTTCACATAATGTCAAATATTTCTAAAATTTAAGATATAGTCTTATCATTCCAAAAATTGTGATCAAGCAATTATGCTATCATTGGTACCAATTAACATGGCCTTGTAATATTTCATGCACTTCAACTAGAATATACAATATGATGTCCAATCCAAAAGTGAGTTGACACCTTATTGTCCTTCCTTCATGACTTCAATGAATTCAAATCTTTATCTCTTCATAAAATAAGCATGTAGGGTTTTGCATAAAAAAACAAAAAATAAAAAAACTTAAAATAATAGTGTTAGATGCATCATTTTTATTTTTGGTCACCTAAAGTAACAATGACAAAGGTGTGATAAATGATAGAACAAAACTCTAAGATAACTACAACGTATGCATATTTAGATGGATAATCAAAATTGTGCATTAAGAATGAAATGATGCTTCTAGTAAAATTAAATAAAAATAGTGCATAAGCTAATATATTCTAACATAGCACAATAATCAAAGAGTAAACAATAACCCGAGGCACAAATCATTAACATTGTTTGTTTGTTTGTCAAATAGTCTATAAAGTGGCATTGATTTATTGTAGTTTATAAAAATCTTACTCCAGTGCTTATTTCGATGCCTAACATAGTAAAACAGTCAAACCGTGTTTATAAAGTGGCATTGATCTATTGTAGTTTACAAAAATCCTACTCTAGTGCTCATTTTGATGCCTAACATAATGACCAATCAGTAATATATAGGGTAAAACAATCAAACCATGTTGAGCATAACCATGCTAAAGGGCACTATTGGATTCCACAAATCAAAGTAAGTTAACACACTACATAAAATAAAATAATGTACAACTATGTAAGAAGCATGACAGTGCATAGATAATAATTCACTCAAATTGCAAGAGGTCTCAAGGTCAAGTTCCTGGCAATCCATATTGTTGAGTTTGTTGGGCCTCACCCAATGTCCCCACTAGGTTAGGCCTCATAATCAAGGTCGACGATTTACTGTGTTTACCATCCATGGATCATGGGGAAGTACTCGAAGAGTTTTCCACAAGGGTTTCTTTGGAAAAAATAATGCACTCAAACAAGATGAACAATTGTCTCTACTTGCAACATCTAGAAATAAACACAACAATTGTCTAAAGCAACAAAGTTACAAGTATTCATTGTGATTTTGGCTAATTTTATATTCTGACTTCAATGCACCATGACAATAGAGGCCAAAAGCTTGATTGCAAAGGGAATGGGCACAACTATGGAAAATCACAACTATGGAAAAGATTTATTCACCAGGTTCGAAAAGACTCTCATTGTAATGTCCCCACTTTGGGACATCATCATAGTGCAGAGGTTTATGATGACCAGAGTAGCCATATGGATGTTATAGCGAGTACAGGGGTTATTGAGAGGCAGTGTGGGGTCCAGTTTGTATTGCTCATCCTATTTCATCATTATGATCCATTCCGCACATATTGGCTTTGGTTCCAAGGCATTCCGACGATTTCCATGGTTTTGAGTATTTTTGGCTATAAGTCAATTAAATTCACTGAAGAGGTCATTTTGGGCACATTACTTGGAGGAACCTCTCAGTGTAGTAGCTCATTAGAATCAAGAGAAGCAACACTACAGGATGGGAAGTTGATAAGTGACTTTCAGTGGTCAGGGAAGCCACAAGGAGAGATAAGGCGATTTTCAGAGGTAAAAAGGTTAATTAATTAATTAAAGTGATTTAATTAATTAATTAAATATTAATAAAATGAAAGTCACTTTGGAGGGACAAGGTGAGAAAAAAGTATAAAGGAAAGGCAAGGGCCTCTACTCATGGATTCATGTATGATCATATTTTGATATTTGACTTTTAGCTAGTGAGCCCAGCATTGGGGGTTTTGAGGGTTTTGACTTAACAAACCCTAGAGGACGATTCAATGGTGAAAGACTTCACCTAGCTTGTTCCAAGATTGGTCTCGGAGATGCAATACGCTCCCACACCATTCTAGTTAGTTCTACATCAGTGCAGGAGGGTTCTACACCAGCCACAGGCACAGGAAGAGAAGGAGGGCGAACCATTGGGGGTTTCCAGCAAGGGGGGTGCACCATTCTTGGAGAGAGATTCATTGCAGGTGATTGGCAGGGATTTTGGAGATTCTATCACCTAGGTTTTCATTACAGGGCCTTGGACATCAGATCTAGTCCATTTATGAGGAGTTTCAGGTGCCATTTGATTTATTATATGCATGGGATGAATTGGAGGAGAGGAGCAAACTTCAGAAATTGGTTTCAGTCATTTGCTAGCTCAGATCTTCATCATTTCGCTTGGGACTTCACCAGGGAGGTAACCAAGCCCTGATCTATCATTCTAATGGTTTTGTGGAGCATTTGGAGGCATCCAGGAGTGAGGCCGATTTATCTAGGGTTTCAGGCATCTAGGGGGGTGCACCATATCTTGGAGGAGGTTCAGATCCATAGGGTTTGAGGGAGATCTTGGAGATTCGAGCACCTGGGTTGTTCTTGCCATCACTCAATCTATTGTTTGGCATCTTCCTTGAGGTGATTGGACACATTTGGCAGCAAGGTCGAATTGTAGAGGAGCTTCAGCTATCCAGCAGGGCGTGACACCTTCCAGCTTGGGGGTTTCAGCATTCTTACAGCCTAGATCTACTTGTATTCAGTCTGCATTGTGTATCCATCCTTTGGAGGCTTATTCTAGTCTTCTATTGGAGCATTTTGTAGCAGCTCTATTGTCTATCTTCTTAGCCATTTGTTGAGCATTCCAGATCGGCATCTTCATTGTAACAATTTTCTCTATTTCATGAATAAAAGAAGATTTGAGATGTTTTGGCTTGTCTATCATATTGCATATGGTTGAAGTATGTCCATGATTGTATCTTCTTGTTTATTACTGCAAACACTCATATAAACACATCAGTAAACCCTAAGGCCGAAATCAAGAGACCATTCAACAAGTAAATATATCTAAACAAGTAGGTCAGCAAAGTGTTTGATGAAATACCACAACTAATAAAATTTTTAAAAGACACCAAAACCATGATGTTCCTGACATAATGGCTTGAGATCATTACACCCATGGATTGTTTATGGGGGACATTATTGTGAAAAAAGTTAAGGTAGAGAAATGTATCAAGATACACATTGAAATGACCAATTCAAACTAGCAAAGTACTTCAACTCACGCTAAGTCTAACCTCGTACCAAGTTTAAGAAATAAAAGCGTTGAGAGATTTGAGACCATATTATAAAATAAAATTAATAAGTAGAAAAACTTAACTTTTTCAATGTTTTTTTTCTCAACAAAATAAAATTTCACCTTAATCTTTTTTTTCAAAATTCTAAAAATATAAATTATTTTCAAATAAACCAAAATCCTTAAAAACAAAAGTTTTGTGATCGTAGTTCTTATCAATCTAACAAAACTATATAACTTCAATGAAATTTCTACCAAATATTAAATTGTTTTTTAAAATCGATAATTAACTTGCTTCCCACGTTACAACCCTAAACCAACATTTGTCCTAAACCAACATTTGTCCCAAATCTAGGAGATGGTACTCCTCTCGATTCAACATGTCCCAAATCTAGGAAACGGTACTCCTCTCGATTCATGTTTGTCAGTTCTCATTCTTTTATGTCAAATCAAATTCAACTTAGACTGCTCCATTGGCGCTATAGTACTCACGAGACTATTCATTTTTAAAGCACGTGTTAGGGATTGTCATATCACTATTGCAACTTGTAAAAGTACAACCAATCTCCTATTTAGAAGTCATGCAAGGATGCACTAGATGATCCTAAACTATAAATAAGGTCATTCAAAATCATTATTATCATGATTAAGGGCAAATTGTTCTTTATATGGCAATTTGTCCATATTTCATAGTTCAAATTTTGTTTTATTTGTCAATTTTCTTCTTCAAAACCGTCAAAATTGTCGAATTTAATGGGTTTTTTTTTATTTTCAATTTTTTGAAACTCGTACCTTGTACAGTGCTCCAATATCTTATTATAATGTTATTCTAATCTATTATTTGTTGTTATGGATAAAATTTGATCCGTAAATTTCTCTTTGCTAGGCAATTTATCGGTAATTTACAATTAAAATTTTGTTTTACCTGTCAATTTTCTTCCTTAAAATCGCCAAAACCGACAACAACGTTGTTAAAAACCATCGAGCTGTTCGATTTTTAAATTCTTACCTTTTACATCCAGTCCAATATTTTATTGTAATGTTATTCTACTCTATTAATGATGCATTCAATGATCCCAGACATAAATACGGTCAGTCAAAATTATTATCATGGTCACTCTCATGATTACGTGTTGTGATTAAGATGACAGGCGGCGCTAGAAGGGTTACAAGTGTCGTTTTTATTTCCATGATTTTTTTTGGAATTTGGTGAATATAAAATTGTTGAAATTGTTTATCTCAGTACTTGAAATCGTGATTTGGTTTGTTTGAGTAGATTGAGAATATTTATTATAATTTGAAATTACAATTTCACATGGAAAAAATTACAATTTAAAGTGAAGCAAATTTTCATAAACCAATTTTTCCCATTTTCCAAAAAATGTATTAAGAAAAAAATAAAAAAATAAATGTTATATTATAAATTTAATTTATTTTTATATTGATAATGATGATTAACATCATTAAAATCAGAATGGTTATAAATTTAGTTTCATTTTTAATTAATGAAAACATACCCTAGAATTTCTAGGAGCAGTGGAAAACGGGATCCAGTCCCACAGTCCCACAGGTATGTGAGAACTTATTTGCTTCTCTAATGGGTCTGGATATTTGATAGGTTATACGATTTTTTGATGAAAAAGTCAAATCTATCCAAACAAGACGTAATCAAGGGCATTCGAGATAAAATATTTAATTTACATGAGCTGCACTTACAGACTTATTTTCATTGAAGCTCCATTACTCAATGCACTGATGGATTCATTCAACCTTTTAGATACAACAAACTCTAATGGTCTAGTGGTTTGAAAGTTCTCCTTGCATAAGTTATAATTTACTTTCTTGAATACTGTATTAAGATAGACCAGCATATTTCTTTGAAAAATGATTTCTATCAAATTTATTTGTTTTCGTTAGATTTAGAGACATAGCAGTGCTTCTGTGTTTTTAGAAACTGTTCCTATCAAACTTGTTCCCTAGATTTAGAGATAGAGAACTAATTTTTCTTTCACCATACTATGAAGTCAGAAAGCAGTGGTTCTGTTTACTATAACTTGTTCCCTAGATTTAGAGATAGATAACTAATTTGTCTTTCACCATACTATGAGATCAGAAAGCAGTGGTTCTGTTTACTATGAGATCAGAAAGCAGTGGTTCTGTTTACTATGAGATCAGAAAACAGTAGATAACTAATTTTTCTTTCACCATACTATGAGATCAGAAAGCAGTAGTCCTGTTCACTATGAGATCAGAAAGCAGTAGATAACTAATTTATTAACAGAAAGCAGTAGTCCTGTTCACTATGAGATCAGAAAGCAGTAGATAACTAATTTATCTTTCACCATACTATGAGATCAGAAAACAGTGCTGTGTTTTTAGAGACTCCCACAATTTTCTGTGTTTTTAGAGACTCCCACAATTTTCTGATCTCATAGTAAACAGAACCACTGCTTTCTGATCTCATAGTATTGTGGGATAAATCCATCAATATCCCACTTGGCCTGGATATTGATGGATTTATCCCACACTTGACCTGCATATTTGCATATCCATTATTTGCCTCCAACTAATTTCTGACAACTTAGCGCATTATTTGCCTCCAACTAATTTCTGACAACTTAGCGCATTATTTGCCTCCAACTAATTTCTGACAACTTAGCGAGGCTTCACATCCTCGTTAGGTGGGAGTATACCAGAACTACCAGATCTGAATACAGAGTCCAAGAACATTTGCACATAATGATAAGGCTTGGATGAACATTTGCACATAATGATGAGGCTTGGGAATTCATCCGGTAGGTTCTCCAAAGACCTACTAGTAGAACTCTTATATGGTATGCACTGTAGAGCTACAGACGTTCAATCTATTAAAAATTAAGAGGCTCGGGAATTCATCCATACAACAAAAAAGAACATTTTCATATAATGATGAGGTTTGGGAGTTCATCCAGTAGGCTTCACCAGGGATCACTGGAAAAACTCTTATATGGTATGCACTGAGCAGTGAGATGAGTATTCTGTCGGTAGCATTGCAGGAACGAGTTGACTAGAATGACACATTTACATATAATGATGAGGGTTGGGAATTTATCCAGTAAAACTGTAAAACTGTCCAAGTCCTACTGGAAAAGCTCTTAATGGTATGCACTGAACAGTGAGATGAGTATTCTGCCAGTAGCATTGCAGCAATAAAGACAATGATGAGGCTTGGAAAAGCTCTTAATGGTATGCACTCAACAGTGAGATGAGTATTCTGCCAGTAGCATTGCAGCAATAAAGACAATGATGAGGCTTGGAAAAGCTCTTAATGGTATGCACTCAACAGTGAGATGAGTATTCTGCCAGTAGCATTGCAGCAATAAAGACAATGATGAGGCTTGGAATTCATCCAGTAAAGCTTTGTCCAAGGCCTACTGGAAAAGCTCTCATATGGTATGTACTGAACAGTGAGATAAGTATTCTGCCAGTAGCATTGCAGCAATAAAGACAATGGGTTGACTAGAATGAATTGGCAAAATTAATCATCTCTCCAGATTCCCAATTTCTCTCATTGCACTGCATGACTATTTGTTTTAAAACCAAAACCAACCCTCAATAGTGGTCAATGTCTCATCTATCAACCAAAGTGATTTATCCAAAGAACAAACCCTAGTCATTGCTATGTCAATTGCTTTAAAATTCTGAATTTCATATTAAAGTAGGTAGTTCAGTAAGTTACACTCCTATTCAGCCATGCAGAAGCATGTATCCTTTCTTTAGGACATGGCTCAGAATCCAGATGATTGTCTGTTTGAAGTAATTTTCGTGTCTCTCATTAAAAATGGAAACTCTATTCTTGGCTGCTGCTATGTGATGGGTAATATTATCTTACAGATGTATAATGTAACTTAAGCCTGCAACTAAGAGATCAGGAATACCCTTCAATGAATCTTCAAGGTAAATACTGCATATTCATATTTCCATTTTACCCTAGCTGTTGTCCCTATTGAAAACCACGGCTATCACGGCTATCCTGTACATGAAATGCAATGGCAATGGACAGTGCACAATATAGCTGTTACAACTTACATGTTTTTTCAGATTCTTGAACCAATTAATACTAGTAGAAAAGGGTGATCAAAGTTCGCTAAACAACGTAAGGAGCAAATTATATACCGTTAGATTAGAGTAGTCTCCCTCCACCAAAATTTGGGGGAAAATACGTTTCCAAAATTTCAAAATCACATAATCTCAGACAACTAGAAGCAAACAAGGCCTGCAGCAGACAAGGGAATGGATTAAACGCCAGCAATGTTAAAGATATCTTCGACATAAATAATCACTGTTTACAAGAAAAGTTCTTCGTGACAGCATAGTTAGATCTTCTGGGAGTTGTATGACCGTTTAATGATTTTAGATTTACAGGAAAGAAATGCTACATACCTAAAACTGTTGATTAGAAACAAATTTCTTCGTTTGCATCATTTTAACTCGATAAAATGGAAAAGCATGCATCTGTAAAATTTAATTGACTTCACTGTGCTTCTGGTGCAGAACAAGGACTCGGTTACATTATTGCTTTCATGACAGATACACTGAATCAGCATGTACAAGTAGCTCAACAAATATATTTTTTAAAAGAGCAAAAAAATGGAAAGAGAAACTCCCGGACCTTTCCGATGCAAAATCAATCCTGAAGCATTCCAATTCTCGTAAAGAAAGAAAAATAGCTATAGCTATTTGACAAAAATGACAGTCTTGCTTGATGTCATTGTGTTTGTATCATTGCACCTAGCTAACCATGCAAATTGCTTTAAAATATCCATGTAGCATCTAAACACGAAAAATAAAAATTAGATGTCCCATGTCAACTGTAAAAAAAATAAACCAGGGGCAAAACCCACCTAAATCCATTTTCACTTAGAGGTTTGCACTTGATATTTTTATATCCCTCTCAATGCTGGATAAATTATCGATCTATGCTAGTTGCCAACTTAACAAACCACACATTATAGTCCCACATTATAGTCGCAGAAAAGAATATGCAACGCACAATAGAATATAGAATATATAGAATATGCAATAACTGTAGGCATTGAGAATGATATGTACTATTAATTTTGGCAAAAAACGAATAAGCAAGTCATTTCGCTTTTATACATAGATCTGAAAACCACAAGCAAGAAAGTTTTTACAGAAGCTTTGATGACAAATCAAAATTCATATGTTGAGGGAGGAATGATATTTCTCCTAATGCAAAGAGGCTTTGGTTTTAGCATTCCGGCCAGTTTTGCCTCGGTTCAGAGCTGCTGAGGCCCCGCGTTTTCTGAGATAGCATTCATGAAGTGGACGAGGGATCTGATAATTGAACTGCGAAATGTCGACCCCTTCCTTGGCGTACTGAGGATTGTCTTCCAAGAATTTCTCAACTTCAACCCTGGATCTTAATCTTTTTCCGGATGGGGAAATATAGTACACGTCTGCAAACCTGCAGGTCATTTCTCCTCTGAGGGTGAGCAACCGCTCCCATCCTGTGGGAGGGCGAGGTATATTTGGCTTGTCAATTATCCACAGACGAGTGATATCCTGTGAGAGTTCAGCTGGATCATCACAGGAAGCACTTGGGCGCCACGCAGAGGCCTTGTGACACACCCAAGGATCTTCAGAAGCGCAATGCCGAATAGCCTCATATTGTTCCTTGGTTGGGATAAATCTCCATTTAAAGCATTTCACGCATTGAACGGCATACGCCCCAACAGCTGGCAAAACCCTTGAAGAAGGTGAAGAAGAATTCTTAATCTTTGAGATGGATCTCGTCATTTTATTCTGAGATGACAATGTTGCTGAAGCTCGCTTTATCTCGCTCTTACTATTCGTCAATTTAGCATTTTCCAGAGGGCTTGCGGTTTCTTTCGGAGTAATTTCAACACCATCCAATTGCACACTACTATTCTCCAAAGCTTTTACAGGTGAAGACTGTATGCAACAAGACTGTATGCAACAGAAAAAAGTCTTCATTCTAACCCTAAACAAAAACTACAATGTGTTTGAACTGAAATGGCTGAGTAAAGAAATTGTAAATACAAATACGAGCTGAGAAGGAAATGGCCGAGTGAAGAAATTGTAAATACAAATACGAGCTGAGAAGGAAATGGCCCAGTAAAGAAATTGTAAATGCAAATATGGACTGCAAAGGAAAGGGGTTTGTATTACCTCTACGAGAGAGATGTCGCCCTCTGTGGATCGGGGTTCCTCCATTTTCGCTTCTTGCTACTGCTGCTGATCTCACAGAAACACCTTGAACCTTCACGTAGTCCTCGACTCCTGCCAAATATATTTGGCATGCATCAATATTCATTCATTCATAATTCAAGAGACGCCAGCCAAGCCATGTCATGAATCATTCATGAAAATCATTACACCTGCCTCCACTGAGGCCATTGAAGAAGGACGTGCCTTGAAAATGGTACCTTGAAAGGTATAAAATATTGAAAAGGGCAGGGCCTGTATTCAGACAGATTACATGTGGATATGCCTTGGTAACCATGCTAACGAACAGAAGACGGGTGCATCCAAGTATGGCGAGGCGAGTATTGTACATATAAACAACCCACTCTCGATGAAGGACAGCAATTAGTGGCAACCAAACCGAACCAGAACCTACTCTCGATGAAGGACAGCAATTAGTGGCAACAAAACCGAACCAGAAGTGATGTTGTGCGCAATTGGTCAACGAAATGGTAACGTTCGATTGGTGGGAGTGGGTAGCAATTTCAGAGATTCCGAAGGGAATCTCTCGGTGGTATCAATAAATTTCTTGAACAAGTAAATTGATAATAACGTGAGAGTCGAAGATTTACCTCTTTGAATTGTCAAGATCCACGATAAAGAGAGAGGCTCTGGATATAATGGAATCAATGAGTGAAACCTTAAATCTGCATCCGGTGTTAATGCACAAAATAAGAGTATGAGTACACTATTGAACCAGTGTTAATGCACAAAATAAGAGTATGAGTACATTATAGAGTGAAAGATTGTGAAAATAATGGAATCTATCAGTAAATCTTAAATTTGCATAAAAAAGAGGAATTGACAGTGTTAATGTAAAAAATAAGAAAGTAAAAGAGCGATTGCCATAACCATAACAATGCATGAAAGAGAAATTCGTAGCAGTCGCTATCAGAAGAGAGTCCGACACTCCAGATAGTGATCTTACACTCAAGAATAAGTCACTTGTATAGTGATCGAGATGATGTTACAAATGAGAGGTGTATTTTGTATTTATACACAACTTAAGAGTAAGTCTCACTTGTATAGTGGTTGAGATGATGTTACAAATGAGAGGTGTACTTTGTATTATTATACACCATTCAAAGAGTAAATATTATGGGTTCATCATTATTACCATGTTTTAATTATTTATAAATATAATAAATGAACGTAACGAGGTAATGACTAGAAATTTAGTTTAAATATTATATATTAAAAAAATATTAAAAAATATTTTAGGTTACAATTTATCTAGATAATGATGTATTTTAAATTTTATTTTAATTATATTGGAGGTCAATCCATGATTTTGGGTATTAATAAGTACCAATTTCGAATTTCGAACTGTATTAATTATCGAACAACTGTAATATATGAGTTTCTAGAACTAGGTAACGACTAGAAGTTTCATCCACAATTACACGAAATGTTAAGTTGGGAGCCACAATATTATATATTAAAAAAAATATAAAAATATTCGAACAATTGTAATATGAGTTTCCAGAACTAACGAGGTAACTACTACAAGTTTTGTCCACATTTGCACGAACATTTAAGTTGGGAGCCACAATATTATATATTAAAAAAATATAAAAAATATTTTAGATTACAATGCATGTAGATAATAATACATTTTAGTTAAAGTGGTAATGATTAGAAGTTTAGTCTAAATATTATATATTAAAAAAATATTAAAAATTATTTTAGGTTATAATGTATCTAGATAATGATGCATTTTAAATTTTATTTTAATCATATTGGAGGCCAATCCATGATTTTGGGTTCGAACTATATTAATTATYGAACAACTGTAATATACGAGTTTCCAGAGCAAGAGGTAACGACTAGAAGTTTCGTCCACATTTGTACYAAACTTTAAGTTGGGAGCCACAATATTATATATTAAAAAAATATAAAAAATATTTTAGATTACAATGTATCTAGATAATGATACATTTTTTATTTTATTATTTTATAAATGAAAGTTAACCTATAATGACTAGAAGTTTTGTCTAAATATTATATATTAAAAAATATGAAAAAATATTTTAGATTACAATGTATCTAGATAATGATGCATTTTAAATTTTATTTTAATCATATTGGAGGTCAATCCATGATTTTGGGAATTAATAAGTACCAACTTCTAACTGTATTAATTATTGAACAACTTGTAATATCGAAATTACTAATTTAATTTGTGTTAATAATCCATAAAAATTCAACTGTTGATTTATTGGACTTTCATGTTTAGCTTGGGTTTAAAGGAAAACATACATGGATTAAAAGTTATTTATATCCACAACTATAAAGTGAGTATTAATTAATTTTTTTATTTAAATATTTTTTTAAATAAGATTTAGTGTAGTTTAGTCTTTGTTTTTTGTTTTATAGTGATATTTTGAATAAATATAATAAAAATATTTTTAATAAATTAGGTGTTTGTAATAATTTATTAAAAATGTTTGCATTTTAACTTAATAAAATTGAAAATTTAGTTATTAATACCAAAAATTGAATTTTAATTTAAAATTCTCTATTTAGAAATTTATTTCGAAGTACCAATATCCTTTTGAAGCTCCCTAAAAACTATAGTTTCTGAAACTATTCCCAACCAATTAGGGACATTTTGTACCAGATTCAGGAGTTCCCAAAAAGGAGCAGTTCCACACAACTCAAAGAGTAGAAGCTATGAGACCATTATTACTATGTTGTAAGAATTTATTAATATAATAAATGAACTTTGATTAGATGAGCCAAAGTCAAATTTAAAAATAGGATAATAATAATTACAAAGTGAGGGTGGCATTGCCCTCACTTTATAGATACCCAATTCAAATATGGGGTTACACACCACCCAAATACAAAGACAGTCAACTCAAAAACAATGTGGAGTTGGTGTATGGTTACCCATCACAAATACAACCAAGAGTGGCTTTTTGTATACCCAATTCAAATACTACTTAAAGTGGGTTTATGAATACCGAACTTAAATACAATTGAGAGTGGGTTCATGGGTACCCAAATCTAATGATATGTCCAACTCAAAATACAACAAATAATGGGTTTATGGATACCCAACTCAAATATAAACCACTCAAAATATGGCACATAGTAGGTGTATGGATACCTAACTTAAAAAATAAGACTATGTTTATGGATACTCATCTCCAATACCATTGAGAGAGATTGAGCATTGAGAGTGGGTTTATGGATACCCAACTTGAATACAATTGAAAGTGGGTTTATGGATACTTAAATTGAATATAATTCTCTTGATTATAATTAAGAATATGTGTCAAATCAAATATTGAAAGAAGGATTTTTTGAATACCCAACTCAATATAGGTTGTTTGTGGCTAAGATACAAAGGTGAATTGGTGTATGGATACCCAAATCAAAATAGGGTCAATGCTACGTGCAACATCCTTCCTCAATCTAAACTAGAGACCTTAGAGAAAGAGAGAGAGCATCATAACTTCCCCCTAATGTTTTATGTTGGCCATATAATGAAGATGTCATGTATAATTCCCCCTGAACACCATATTTCTCACACCAATACGGTTCCATGCCCTAGTGAAGGTGGCCTTTGGTAGAGGTATAGAAGAAAGATCCACTAAAACATGTTGATCCGTTGAAGGCATAAAGAGTGGCTCAAGTTGTCACTGAAAATAATGTTGTCAAATATAATATATTCAAAAAGCACTAGCATCATAATCTAGAAATAAGTGATACACTCAAATAGGTTGAGACTCATTCATGGAACAATCATCTGTATTAGTGGGGCATAAAATAAAATAAAACATCATGGAACACTCATATAGGGCACTGCAGTGTTGTGTAAGTTTGAGGCATAAAATATTCTTAAATACCTTTAAATAAGGTGCCCTAGTCCAACGAATAAAATTGTTGGTGTATTCACATATTTATGTTAAGTTTACTTAGGTGAGTAATATTTCTATAGAGTGAGTTAATAAGTGGACAAACTCAACTTTTCCAACGAGTTTATTTTTCTCAGCAAGGCAAAGTTCCACCTTGATTTACTCATTTTTTTT
>JASDQU010736677.1:0-18061 GCA_032191745.1 Picea mariana | reverse complement strand
CCATAACAATCGTCAGTCAAAAATAATCTAAGACAACCCAACCTCTAATTTTATGTTTGACATACAAAATTCCACTAACTTCATAAATATATAAAACAAGATTAAAAAACACTATGAACCATTTATACAAAACTCAACTTATTTATTATCATACCAAGAACACCCTTGAGAGAGTCTGATCTTTCATGAGATTGCTTTCTAGGTTTTCACAATATATATGATCTACCTAACATCATTGTTTATGCAAATATCTCAATGTTGGCCCATAAAAACAATTAGCTAATAGGTAAGAACGCATCCAAAAGGATATTGGGCATTGTTATGCATAAAGTCATGCCAACAAGCATTACCATACATTGGAACACGTCATTCATTTAAATATGATTGGCACATTCAAGAGCTATACTAAAGGATAGCAATCTCTTCTCAAGGAAGAACATCATACAATAGCAATTAGTATTCATTGGCAATAAAGGAACCTCTCCTACTACCATTAACATGCAATGTTTCATGATTACAAGTTATTCCAATGTTTGAGTACAAGCACTCAATACAAACAAGTTTTATTTGAAGACTATTGTATAAATAACCACATTGCAAGGGTTTCAAAATCAACAATGTTCATAACCATAACTACAACACATAAATTCACTTATCGTTAACGGGTTTGTTTAGACAAGATCAACGCTCATAAAGAGCGTGAAGAAAGCACCCATTATCCCATTGTTGATGTACATTATATTTATGTATTAAAGTAACACTTTGCCTTCACACCTATTCCATTTCATGTTAAGCTGTAATTATCAATGTTAATCATCAGTGTTAATCACGACATCTTATAGCATCAATCCCCATCTCTCTAGAACATGAACCATAACGATCTAATTAAATTAGCTAAATAAAATCATAGCATATCAACTACATTAAACCATTGTGACATGTTTTATTTTGGGTGGAGTTTGAGGACGAGTAGTCGATAGATTTGATTTGCAAACCACCCTCCATGAATATTCCATTGGAATAGTTCGACATAACAGATCTTACAATATTCCATAAATATTTTATGTCGTAGTCTAAATGTTCTACGAAATGAATGTTCTCTGGTGATTTTTTTCAGGGACATTTGCTCGAAATCCGGTAGGAAATTATTAGATCTGCACATTTGAGTGATTATTTTTGTATAATCTGAGTGCCCCAGGGGTTTTTTAGCATGTTGAATCTATTTCTGCATTCAAAATTGGATTTTAAACAACAAAAAATAGTGATTTCGTGCAGATTTATATCGTCGGATTCCAGTGAAAAAAAACGTTTCATAGAATAGTTAGACAACGCCATATTTTACTATGCAATTTGTTACCTTAGATATCATATTTAATATTACTAGCGCAACACTCAAAACTATGGAAATAACTAAAATCGAAATGAAAGAAACAAGAAACTGTACCATCCACACAAATGAACACAAGATGTGACTTGGGAAACCCAATATGGGAGAAAACACAACTAGAAGGTGAGGCCTATGCTCTACTCTCTTTTTCTTAGTTATGAAATGCAAGTACAAAGAAAGTGACACACACTACAGAGTTGTCATGGAGACTATGGCCTAAATGGCTACGAAATAATCTTCTATCTCATTTTTTATGCTTCAAGACCCCACTCCTAGATGCTTTGCTAACCTATGGAACAATAACAATACCAAAAGAATGTAACCCCTTCTCTTCCTTGTGGCATGATATTTAATATAGCCAATAGTTGTCTATGGTTATGGTTTTTGCATGTCTTAACTATCAATTAGTGTTAAGGTCGTGGACCTTCTAGAATCTTATTGAAATTCCACACATGACTAACCCCACATCTGTGAGTGATGGAGGGTAACGTGGCATTCACTTAGTATCATGGTGGTCAATAGGGTGGGTCAACTTGCAAGAGGCATAACTTCCACATACAAACTACAATTGAGGTTATTATTTTTTCATCGTTGGAAAGCTTTCAATGTGTAGAATAGTGTTGAGGGGTTGGGAGCTAATCTTGAAAATTTTTGACCCCAAAAAGTTCCATTTGATGCCTCAAACTGGCTCTGAAAATTTCCAAACCCCAAATCACCAAACTAGGACATGCCCCTAAAATGGGCCCTACAAGTCAATTCTTCCAATTTTTCCACTTAGCAATTACAAAGACAGATGAAAAATTATATATGATCCATTCTATATCATACCTCCCCATTTAGGGAGGCTTTTTGCCCCCAAAATATTTTATTGAATGGGGTGAGGAAATGTTTCCTCTACCTTCTCCATGGAGTACCATTTGACCTTGCTTGAAGTTTCCCTTTCAACCCAACCTACCAAAGTTCATAGTACCCTTGTTTGGTAATTCTAGATGTCTTCTACAAAATGGTATCTTCCATTAACTCTTCATGATAGTTTGGTGCTAAGTCCTCTATGGTAGGTAGGCGTTGCTCATTTGCATCCTAATATAACATGGAAGGCTCATAGAGTTTCTGATTTTCCCCATTCATTACTGAGTAAATGTGCATATATGGGGGTAGACTAAGTCTGCAAAAATTATCACCCACCTTCTCCAATACTTCAAAAGGACCATACCACATAGCCTTGATCCTATTACTAGGACCATATAGTCTTTCTTTATTTAGATGA
Organism: Picea mariana; assembly: GCA_032191745.1. NCBI lineage: Eukaryota > Viridiplantae > Streptophyta > Pinopsida > Pinales > Pinaceae > Picea > Picea mariana. The sequence continues at coordinate 15,407 of JASDQU010736677.1, read as the reverse complement.
AACCAAACTTTGTCTCCCACCTTGAATGATTTCTCAATTTAGTGTTGATCATGTCGAACCTTGTATTTTTCCTATGACTTCTTTAATGTATCATGTACTTACAAATGGATCTACCTAATATTTTCAACATTTTTTTCTACTTCCAATGCATCCCCTATGATGTCTTTTGTCACTCCCTCTTTCTATCCATATATGACATCCAAGGGTGAAAGTAGAATATACCCAAAGCAAGTTTCAAAATGGGACTTATTGGTAGAAGTGTGTACTACTCTGTTATAAGAGTGTTGAATATAAATCAAATTTCCATGCCATGTATTTGATGCTTCTAATTATAACCCCTCGAAAATCGAACAAATTCCCTATTGACTACTTATGTCTTCCCATCTGTCTATGGATGTAAAGTTGTAGATCTCTTCGAATTGGTGTCCATCTTCTCCCAAAGTGTAGTCATAAAAAACATTGAGAAATATGGTATCCCTATCTAAGATGATGCTCTTTGGTATCCCAAAGTGTACCCAAACATTTTCAAACAACATGTTTGTTGCTTATTGTCCTTTGATGGTATTTTTACAAAGCATAAGAATGCACATCTTGTTGAACATGTCAACTACCACAAATAGATAGTCATGTCCCTTCTTGGTTGTTGGAAAACCACCCACAAAATCCATGGAGATGTTATCCTAAGGTCTAGTGGGTATTATAAACCTTTATTTCTGCTACTGTGTTTGTTGGTACAACAAAGTATGCATCCTCTAATAAACCAAGCTACATCTTCTTGCATTCTAGGCCAATACACATACCTCTATAAGTTGGCAATTGTCTTCTCAACACCAAAATGTCTTGCAACTTTAGAGTTGTGAGCCTCTCTGATAAGCTACAATATTTTACCTTTAGGAACACAAAGTTGGTCTAGATTGTAGAGAAAACAATTCTGGAGATGATAGTCATCATTACTATCACCTTCTTCTACATGAATTTGGCTCTGTAGCTATTGGAACACCTCTACAAAGTCCTCATCTTCCATGTATCCCTCTTTGTATGCATCATGGGTAAAAGGATCCATGTGCTTAAGAGTTCCCAAAACTGTAATCTTGGATGTGGGTGGCCTTGAAAGTATGTTTTCCAACTTATTAGTGTTTCCCTTCTCATATTTCATGACTAGATGAAACTATTACAAAAACCCATTCAATTGTAGTGTCTAGTTTGCTAAAGCTTACACTAGGATTGCAAATATTGTAGTGGTTGGTGACTAGTGTGGATAATGGTTTCCTTTCCCATCAGATAATGTTTCCACTTCTTCATGGCTTGAACCAAGGCATAGAATTCCTTATCATATGTAGGTTAGTTCAGGACTCCATGAAACATTTTAGAATGATAGCATGTTATCTTAACTCCCTACATCAAGACCTCTCCCATAGCATATCCACTTGCATCCGTCTCCAGTTTGAAAGGCTTCTGCAAATTAGGAAACAAAAGAAATTGTGCTTGACTGATCTTTCATTTCAACTCATCGAAATATTTTTATTGAATATTTCCCCACTAGAAACTCTTACCATTGGATGTTATGGCATGAAGTGGTGTATCTACAGTTGAAAAGGATGCTATAAAAATCTACAGAACTGCATTGCCCCAACAAATCTCCTAACTTCAGTGACATTGGTAGAAACTAGCCACTTAAGGATGGCCTCCATGTTTGCGCTATCTATATTTATTTCCCATCCACCAATCACATACCCAAAATACACTAATGACTACTGAGAAAAATCACATTTCCTAAGGTTAGTCAGCAGCTGATGCTTTTTCAGAGTCTCTAACACTTATATGAGATGTGAGATATGCACTTCCCAGGTACAACTATAAACCAATATATCATATAAGTATACTATTACAAATGAATCTAGAAAGGGATGCAATACATTATTCATTAAGTGCATAAATGTAGTTGGTGCATTACATAAACCAAAAGGCATTACCAACCCTTCACCTAGACCTTGCCTTGCCTTGAAGGAATTATTCAAGATGTCTTTTTATATAACTTCTACATGGTGGTATCCTAATTTGAGATCCAATTGGTGAAGTGCTTGGCATGTTACAATTGATCTAACAAATCATCAATCCTAGGTAAAGGGTACCTAGTTTTTAGGGTGATCTTGTTCAAACATCTATAGTCAATACACATTTTCCAAGTCTCATCCTTCTCAGGTACCTTGATGATAAGTGACCCACATGGCGAGGTGCTTAAGTCTAATTACACCATGCTCCAATAGTTACTGCAATTGTTTCTTCACTTGATATGCTTTCAGGATGAATTATATGTACATCCCAATGTTTGGAAATGGGGAGTTAGGCAACAAATGGATCTCACTCTCCACTTCCTTCTTAGGCGGTAAACCTTTAGTCTCCTAAAATTATTCTTTGTATGCTTGCAATAAATCCTTTAAATATTGTTTTTCCTCTTTAATCCATCCCTCCATAGATGCCTTTACTTTTATTGATTCATCACTTGGTTGATTCTCTCTTAATAAAAGTAATATAAACTTCCTACTAGAACTAACCGATTTCTTGGTTTGGTTAACACTTAATAGAGAGATTTTGATTTACCTTTGCGTGCATTGATGATGAAATACTTCTCATCCATGATTAAGAGGTATTGTTTTTCTCTCCTCATGAAGATTGCATCCCTTATATACATGTAAGGGCTTCCAAAAACTACACCACACACATCAAGTGGTACTACATCTACCTCCACTTCATTAGTATAGTCTACACTTATGAAAAAATTGATATTATATGTTTAGTGACCTTGATATTTGCATCTTTATTCGCCCATCTCAATGGATATGTACAATTAGGATGATCATAAACTTCAATCCAATATTGCAGACAAAATCTTCTAGTATGAGGTTGGCTTATGAACCAGAATCAAATAAGGCATCCACCTTTGTTGTCTTGACTTGGATATTAATATGGAAGAGTTTAGTCATATTCTTATTTTTCTTGTGATGAAGGCTACATAGGTTCACGGTCTCTGTAACACAACCAACCCCCTAAACCTTCTTAGGATGGTGGGATGTTGAATTTCCACTTCTGTTAATCCTTGGGTCTTGGGTTTGCACCCTCAACGACCTTTTTCCATCGTGGAACACATGAGGACTTCTTCTTCTTTATTTTGCATTGCATGGAGATGTGAAAAATCCTTAGACTTGTCTCCCATCTTCCTAGTAAATTTGTGACAGAATGTTGCTACACGGACCCGGGAAACAAACATCTGTGATTAGATGATTGTGATTCACCCAACCTAACCATATCGAAGGTCGACGATAAATTAGGTTCTCTACCCATTGGGAAAGCAGGTTACACTACCCACATTTCAATCCCTATCGAACATCTCCAATGGACCTATTCCCAATAGATTCAATGGTCTTCAATCATAGAAACTGATGGCCCCAATCTAATTTGTACCATAAACTACGTGACAACTAACACCTCTCCCAAACTCCACGTAATACGTGACAAGTGGGGTCTACAACCAATCTACAATTGTGGTCAAATAGGTTTCCATACCCATAGATCGATGGCCCTTATCCACTTAATACTTCCACGATCGAAATGTGTTCATTCCCTAACATCGTGAGTCTTCCCAATCAAACCTTCCCGATGATAAATCTTCGATGGATTCAACGGCTCTTGGGTGCCAACATCCGACGATCAAAGATCACTTGGATCTCAAAACTGAATGGTGATTAACTAATACCGCTCTTCAATTGAGTTCCTTCCTTATGATGGATCGTTCCAAATCCAATGACTCAGACCCCATCGACATCCACATCGATAGATCAATCATCTTCCTCATCCTCGGATCTTTGACATCAGAATTTTTCCATTGGAACTCCTCCTCTGCCCATTCCTATATATTCTTGATCTATGTGCTCCCGACAAACTTATTGACTTATCACATCAAGCATCAACGACCCAGATCTCATTGGTCGAACCTCCAATAGATCAAGGACTCTCGTCCACTCGAGATGCTCGCATGAGGGATTCTCCAAGGATTATCATTTTGGGTTTTCCATATATGTTCACCCTCTGATAGACTTTCTCCTAAAGCTAGGATCTTTGACGAACAATGGAGATCTGCTCCTCTTGTCAAATCGACAGTTGTCGTTTCTCTGGGATGAATTAAGGGTTTTCAATAATGATAAGGGTGGTTAGAGGAATTAGAAGTCTTGCAGTCTTTCCAGAATTATTTTTCCAGGGTTCAACTTGACTCCTTTATCTCTTAATCCACTTTCCAACAGGAAATAAATACTCTTCCCAAACACCCAAATGAATATTTTGTTAGAAAAACAAGATCATAGATCAATAAAATTAAACAAATGGGGAAATGAAACACGAAAGATATAAAACACAATAGAGACACAAATATACATGGTTCACCCAGTATGGGCTACATCCACTAGAGAAATTTTCAGGTCCTTCCTTTATTATTATCCAACAAATGAAGGGATACAACCTACAAGATACCTGTTGTAACTTCCTCTTCTTTCTCTCATAGTCTCCTCTCTCAAAATACAATATTCGCTCACTCACCCACACAACCTCAATACAATTACCTCATACATAAAAGAGGGTTTCCTTATAGGGAAAAAAATCCCTAACATAACTTCTATCGTCAGATTTGTGACCTTATAATGAACGTTTCCAGATTGACTACAAAATTACAATATTTTACAAGGCAATTTTTCCCAAAATTTTGCTTCGGGGGCACTACCCCCAAATCCCCTGCTAGGGGGGACTCCAAAATTTATCATCACCCGCCTCCCCAGTGGACCCCCCTAGAAAGAGAAGTGGGGGGTAATCCGCCCCACACCCTCCCATCAAGTAATGAGGTCCAAACTTGGTTGAAACAAGACCTATGAATCAAGAAGATAACCAGGCTTCATAACCAACTATCTCCCACTTGGAGAATGATCACAAAAACTTCACTATTGTTGTACTTGTTGGACTACGATCCACCTTGGACCTCGAAAATTTCTCATCTTCACCTTCATGCTTGAAGACCAACTGAAACTGAGCAGGAAATTAGTTTCTCCCTTTTTATTACCTTTGTTAACATGTCTGGAGGATTTTGGCTAGTATGTATCTTTTCCAACTTCAATTGTCCATCTTCCAAAATGTATTGTATGAAATCGTACTTGATTTGTATATGCTTAGTCTTAGAATGGAAGGTTGAGTTATTTGCAAGATTAATGGCACTCTAGTTGTCATAGTACAACCTGCTATTCTTCTTCTTCTTTCCCAATTCCTCCATAAACCTCTGTAACTAAATCATCTCTTTACTAGACTCTGTAGCAGCAACATACTCTACTTTTGTTGTTGAAAGTGAAACAACCTTTTGCAGTTTCAAAATCCAACTTACTGCAATTCCACCAATAGTAAAAACATGCCTTGTGGTGCTTCTCCTACTATCTTTATCACTTGCCATATCCGAATCAAGATATCCCTATAGAACCGTGTTTGAACCTCCAAAACATAATGCATGAGTAGTAGTGTCTCTCAAATACATGAGAATACACTTTAATACCTTCCAATGTTCTTTACCTAGATTGTTCATATACCTACTCACAACTCCCACTGCATGTGCAATATCTGATCTTGTACACACCATCACATACATCAAGTTGTCAACTGTTGATGAATAAGGGACCCTAAACATGTATTTTATCTGCTCTTGTGTCTTGGGACACATTTCCTTGGTTAATTTGAAATGGTTGTCCAAAGATGTACTAACTAGTTTTGCATTTTTCATTCTAAACCTCTCCAACACCTTCTCTATGTACTCACCCCGAGACAATGTTGATTTGCGATTTTTCTTGTCTCTTGCTATTCTCATACCAAGGATTTTATTTGCAACACCCAAATCCTTCATCACAAATGAATTAGCTAATTAATTTTTGAGCACATTTATATCCTCCATGTTAGAACCTGCAACAAGCATGTCATCTACATACAATAGTAAGATAATATATCTTCCATTTTCTAGCCTCTTAAAATAAACACAGTGATCAAAATGACATCTACTATAACCTTGTTATGTTGCAAACCTGCCAAACTTCAAATACCACTTCCTTAAAGCTTGCTTTAGTCCATACAATCTCTTCTTCAACCTACATACCAAATTCTCCTTTCCTTTGACCTCATACCCCTGTGGCTACTGCATATAAATCTCTTCCTCCAAATCCCCATAGAGAAAATTTGTTTTTACATCTAACTGTTCAAGATGCAAATATTCTACTACCACAAGACTTAAAATAGTCCTAATTGAAGTCATTTTAACAACAAGAGAAATTATTTCATCAAAGTCTATACCTTTCTTTTGTGCAAATCCCTTTACAACAAGTCTATCCTTGTACCATTTTTTCCCTCCATATTCTTTCTTCAACCTATAAACTCATTTATTCTACAATGCTATTTTTCCTGCAGGCAACTAAACCAAGTCCTGAGTATAGTTATTTACCAAGGAATCCATTTCCTCTTTCATGCATTTCTCCCACTTCTTTTTAATGTCTACTTGCATTGCCTCTTCATAATTTTTTGGTTCATCAGAATCAATCAACAATAAATAAAACAATGAAGGATAGTATCATTTAAGGGGTGTACTTAACCTGGTAGATATTTTAACAACACTTGCAGGATTTTGAGGTACATTTTGCTCTTGTTGTTGTACATTTTGATTTTTTGGTACCTTTAGAATTTCATTTTCTTTGATTTCATCAAGTACTGGTTATTATATGTTTTCCTTTTCCTATTTCTTCCCCTACAACTAATCTCTGTACATGAACTTTTCATTGAATACATCATCTCTAGTTCTAATGATTTTATTACTTTCATAATCCCATAAGCGATAACCAAAATCATTAACATTGTATCCAATAAAGGTACACTTCTTTGATTTTTCCTCAAGCTTTGTTCTATTTTCTTTATCAATATGGACATATGCTTCACAACCGAAAGTCTTCATAAATGAGTAGTTTACCTTTTTACCTATCCATACCTCCTCTGGAATGTCACCATCCAAGGAGATGGAAGGCCCTCTATTTATTAAGTAAATAACAATATCTACAACATCTTTCCAAAACTGTAAGGGCAGCCCAACATGTAATCTCATACTCCTTGTAACGTCCCCAGCCTTCACCAGGTCGGGCAATGCTACCAACACAATTGTAACTTTGCCTTAGCTTCTCTGATACCAATTTGTAATGTCTCCAACCATCACTAGGCTAGGCAACGCTACTACGTAGAATATTCACACACACACACACACACAAACACACACATATAACATATGCATTTAATGAAATTAAATTACTTAATCATAATAAACATGGAATTACTGCTACCATACAGAATCAATGTAATTGAAAGTAAGTCCACATATGAAACATAATACATGATAGCATTCAAGCATCACAAACATGCATAATATATAAATTAAGAACATAAATTATACTTATCTTTTCAACTGGAGTAAAACCACCAACTACATGCAGACCTTCCATGAACCTCCCAGCCAAAGACCACACTACTCATCACACTCAGCAGTGGGTCACCCCCGAGCTGGGACTAAGCTCCACCCTGGGTAAGGGAATCCTAGACTAGGCTGAGGTTACAAGAAACTGCACAGTGCAACTAGAAGGATTATCTCTAGGAGCCTTCTTATGCCCACTACTCACATACTCTCATTCCCCACATGCTTGTTCTACCCTGGGAAAATACACCTTCATTGTTCCATAGTCCATCGGCTGCTCCACTTCCCCTCTCAGGGTCTTGGGAATGGGTCGGATCAGGAATTCTCATAGCTCTGTAGCTGGTGTTGGAATCTCTCTAGGAGAAAACCACTTCCCAACAAACTCTCTCACATGGAGAGAGCTGCTCATAGGCCTGACAACCTGCCTCTTCAACCACGGGCTTGACAACCCATTTCTTCAACTAGTTTCAATTCAATTCCTGCAAGGTAACGATAATAGCAACATCAACAACATTCAGTTAACTCACGAGTGACATCAGCAATAGGAAAATTGGGCCTGGACATCCAAAAATGGAAACAATCCCCACTAAGACACAACACAACTCAGGTAATATACAAGATGTGGCGGGCTTCACAGTAAAAACAACACAGGTCAGCTTCACGGTTTCCTGGTTCTAGAGATAAGTGAGGGTGCAGAGGTCGACGATGGAGATCCTACGAGTCAGGCGAGGATGGCCAAAATGGGATGTGAACCCCCAACATGAGCTGATGCTTCCGGTTCTAATTGCATTCTCCCAGATCAACACTTGTCTTCCTGGAGCTGCATGTGCTCCATTTTGCATTCATTCCCTTTCCCAGGAACTTAGGATAATTGGGTTTAATTTTTCCCAACTTTAATACTTTCATTCTTTTAGGAATATATTATAATATTCCTTTTTGCGTAAAGCCCCTGTTAACGCTCTGTAAATTCCCAGAGGTTGTTCGGAGGTAGAAGAAATTTATCAGAGGTAACTTTATCCAACCACTTCGAAACTGGAATCTATCCCTTCCAGTTTCAAAGAGGGATCTCTCTATAAGATTTAGATATGTTTCAGGTTTTAGATATTAGGCTAGTTAAATAAATAGGACTATGTTGTTTTGTTTTATAAAATGGTTGAAATATTGCTTACTCATCCATTGGGCTATGGGGTCTGTGTTAAGGTTTGAAATTTGAGAACATATTTTATTAGGTTTCTTCACAGGGTAGGATAATGCTAATTTTGGATCCTTTATAATTTAAAGTGATGGATAGCATAAATAGATGAGATAATAAACTATAATAAAGAAGCATTCAAGAATCTTTTTATCACAATATCAGAAGACAAACATTTAGATCTTTAAAATCCATAAATAGAGTATATGAAGATAAATTTTGCAACTTTAACTTCTTTTAAATGATCAGATGTAGAAAACAAAATGATAACGAAGAAATATAAACATTCAATGAAGATGAGTAAACATCACCAACAGTGAACACATAGGAATCTTGTGAATCGTCCCTTTTTATTACTGGTTGATCTCTTCAAAAAAATTATAGTTTACAGCTTGCTTGGGCGTAAAGATCAACCCTCAATACTTCGAAGTTTGAAGTATTTATAAAAAATAAATTACAATTCGGTCCTGTCATTAATGATCAGGACGTGGTGGAATCCAAATCTAACTACCTAGCTAACATAATACAAAATTATAGGAACTGCTAATGATCTGTCGGATTCTTTGAGTTCATTTTGGGGAAAGTTGTTGGTGAGTCATCAACTTGACTTTGACTGCTCTGCGTGTTGATTTGTACATCCACATCATCTTCTATTCGATCAAGTCACACAGGTCGTCCCATCCATGTTGACTGGGAATGTTGACTTTGAGAAGCCTTCGGTACACCTCGTTTGTCTCTGTGTACTTAGTGAAAGTTGGTTTGGTGATAAAAAGATACTTTATCTCTTGTTGAATATTAAGGTCTAATCTCGGAGTTTCCAAGAAGCCTTTTCCTGTGATACTACCTTTTATGCTTGCGAAATTGGACCCATCCTTCGCCACTGTGAGAATATTATGTTTATAATCTGAGAGAGTAATCAACTTATTGTTGATTGCAAAAAGGATTGGGAGACCTTTCTTCTGCAAAGCTTCAGTTTTGCTGAAAAACCTCTGTACTGCAACATCCATTGCCTAAACTTTCTCCTCGAGTTGCAGCATTAGTCCCTTCTTGGTCAAGACTCTCTTAACTTCAAGAATTGTTTCATTCATGTCCTCAATTTGTAGAGCTTCCAGATCTTCTTTTGATTTAGAATTTAAGAATTTGATTATCTCATGGGCCTCTATAGGCATTTCTTCGAGTTCTCCCTTTATCCTGTCGATGGCCTGTTTGGCTCTCTGCACTAGATCATGTTGTTCAAACATGATTTGTATCAGGGGCCAAATCTCTGTAACTAATTGATAGATGTCCAACCAAATATTTTCTTTAGCCTCTGATAGAGTCTTAGCCATGAATGTTTCTTTCTGCAGCTGTTGTAGTTCCTGTTTGAGTTTGTCTGACTTATGTCTCTCAGTGTTGTAGTTGGCTTGGAATGTGGAATTCTAATTTCTTCCCCTTGCAGAGTCATATCTTCCATTGTTTTTGCCAATTGTTTTGCTGCATCGGGAGCTGTCACTGATGTTGTTGCTGCAATTTCCCATGTGGTAGTTGACGTTGTCATTGTTGCACGGACTCCTATGATCAGGACTGCATTCAATGGTATGACTTCCATTGGCACATTCTACTCCTTCTCCTTGACCAACTTGTCCATCTCGACTTCCATTTCTTTAATTTGATCATTCTGCTCCATGATCAACTTCAACATCTCCTCTTTCTAGCCTTCAGTCTCAGCCATCTCTTTAGCCTGTAGGTCTTCAACATCATATATTTTTAATTGTTTCCTTAGGGAAGCTATGTCAACATTCTTCTTTTTGACAAGCTCTTCACCTGCTTTGATATTGGCCAGATCATAACCAATTTTGAGCACCATTTCTTCCAGGGTCTTGATTTTGTTATCCTTGGCCAAAGAGGACACCTTCTCCAGCTTTAGCTGACTTTGGACGTTACTCAATGAAACCTGTATCTTTTCTGTGGTCGTGGAGGTGTTCGCCAAGGTGGAGAAAATTGTTTCTCTAGTCTGTCTGTGTAGGTCCATCTAGTCAGTTGGATGTACTTCTGCAATATCAAACTCGAAAGTTGCCCTTTTATAATCAAAAATTGTTTTGGGATAAGGTTCATGTGCCTGCAAGTAGGCCATGTGAATTCTCCCCTTCTCAATATCAAAATAAGATAGTAATCTGTGTTGGGCTGTGGATGTTTGTTTCCAAAACTGGGCATAGGTACTATTGGTCAGCATCTCATTTTTCTTCTTAATCAGGTTGTATTTCTCAAAGAGGTTCAGTCCTACAGGCTCTTGTGCAGCTTTGGTTATTAATGTTGTATCACCCTGCTTCTTTGATGAGGAGGTGGACATCATATTCTAGCTTCTTGAGGAAAATGGAGAATGCTCGCCTTCCATGATTGTAGTAAATTGAGTCTCTTCTCCGCCAAACCTGTCAGGTGTATGGCTGGTCTTGGGCCTTTTTCTATAAATCTGGAAATCATCTGTCGAGACTTCAGTGACTGAGGGAGATACCTCTTTCTTGGGTCTTTTCTCTGTTGGCGCCTGAGGAGTATTAGTTGGTGAAATACTAGAAAAAGGGGGTTGTTTATCGGTATCTGTCGGAGTGTTCTCCTCCCACTCAGTCTGGTTCATGAACTGTTACAAGGGAAAAACTCTCTATGGCCAAGGGTAAACCACAACAGACAGGTATGACTGCAGAAATCAACTCAATTTCATCATATGTTATACAAACTAATGTGCAAGACAAGATAGAGGCCTACCTGAATCCAACGTTCGATGATGTTCCACCATTGAGCACTTCGACCCAAAGCTTTATACCTGCAAGAAGTTCTTAACAAACAAGTAGAGCAAGTATATAGTGATAATATAAAAGGGATTAGCACATCAGATAACATAATCCATTAATAAACATTACAAACATGCCCATGGATAATAATCAAATACTTGCATGATACTAATAAGACGGGAAAGTATTATTTCTATTAATAATTGATCAAAAGAAGTGACAACATTACAGACTTCCGTGTCAGCACGGTTCGAAACCAAGAAACCAAGTTCCTTCCATCTGGGTTTCCACCACTTCACTCCTCCACCAAAGGCAAGCTCGAATGAGAGAGACAATGAGGTTCTCTCAAAAATAGGGAAAGAGCTTGGGGGCTGAACACTGTGTTCAGACTTGAGGGACAAAGGGATGCAGACTCAATACAAAGTAATTTCTCTAGAGTAACTTTGCTCTTAAAGTTGAATTCTTTCTCTCTTTTCCATAGCTCAGAATTGTGTTCTTATAGCCTTCAAAATGCAACTGAAGGGTCATGTCAGAACTTTTCCAGTACATGGAAGGCCAAGGATCAAAGATCTCTTGTTGTGACATGGAAACCCGGCACTATTTTTGTATTTTTTGGCACAAATCCTGATGTATGTGGGCTGTAGTGGAGCAACTTGCATATATGCTTGTTGCATAGCTGATAGGGCACATATATGTGGAAAAATGTTAATTTTTAGCTCTAGATTCATCAAAAAGGGATGATAAGCCTGCATAGGGAAATGGAAAAAGGCCCTTTGTGCAATATAGAAATGGAAAGGAAAATATTGCTATAACAGATTCTCCCTAATGTGTGAGATCAGAGGAGTATCTGCGATGGAAAAAATACATTATAAATAACCCAGGAGTGGAGTGGTAGAGAACCAGTTGGACGAAATTGATTGCTCATTACATTCTATACTGACTTTCCATACATGGCTGCCAAGAATACAATACAGATCCATGTCGAAAATATATCAACCAAGTGCTCGTGGCCATGAATGGGAAAATACAAATGCGGTTATATGCCAAAAGCTATCATAGTCACGAACAAGGCCCAGTGAAACCAGTCTCAAAACCAATCTGAAGATATCTATATACCAAGGATTACAATATGATCTCCCATGATTACTAAAGTCGAACATGTGTTGGTCCAATGAAAGTGAAGTAATAGCTCAGGAAAGTTGTGGCCACATAATGATCTCTTCAAGTCTTCTACACTATCCGCCAAGGTGCAAGTCTACATCATGTGAATAAAGGAGTTGAGGTTGAACACAATGAGACATCGTTTGATTACCGATCATTGAGGTATATTGTTAACAAACGTGAGATAGCCTACCAATGATGAAAGTAGGTATCAAGGCACTGAGTACATCCCTACAAGTGTGAATAAAGGAGTCGGTGTCGAACACTTGAGAAATCCATTGATCAGGAGACATTGATGTATTCCCATCTGTCAATGGCGAGAGAGCCTGCCACTAATGACTGCAAGCCTAAAGGTACTCATAAAACTCTAGGTCCCATATCCAGAATAAATGATCTAAAGTCAATGGAAAGAGACCCATTGAAAGGAGAGCATTAAGGCATCTCTCATCAATCAGCATGAGGAACAAAGAAGGAGCTTCATGATTTGGTGGAGATTGGACAAATAACATGTTCATGAACCAACGACGCTATGCGTCTTTCGTGTGTACCAAGTGAAAGTGGTATACGAAAAAGACCCTCTGAATAGCAGCCAATGATGAAAACTCTTGACAAAGGAGAGGAAACCACCAATAAGGCTAATGGCATCCAAGACACTGCATGAATCCCAAAGTGTGAATAGATGTCTTATCGTCGAACACAAGGGAAACCACCCATTCAACGACCAATGATGAAATGTTGATTGATGGGTTCAAGGTAACCTACCAATGGTGAAATTAGGGCCAAGGTGCATCATAAGACCATAGTATCATGTGATTCTTAGACAAACTGAGGCTATGGTCACCATGCAAAGTCAAGATTTCTAAGGAGTGGTCGACGCAGGTTGATAGACTTCCTTTGAGCAAGAGCATGAGACATATGGTGGACTCCAGCAGCATAGACTCAATGATGTGACAATTAGATGTAGGAGGCATCAATAAGGTTTTCTATAGGGACTGGAAGAGTAACCAATCGGTAGAGAAAACTCTGTAACAGGATCAACTTCCTAAGGCCATGCTAAACCCAAAATTATGATGACACAAGGACTCAATAATTTTGTGCTTTGTTCAAAGGCAACACGACTGCTGCCAATTATAATATAGTACTCCCTTCCCACTCGTATTTTTTTGTTTTTTGATAACAAATGAATGCTATGATACAAAGGAGGAAACAAGTGTCACAAGTAAGAAAAACTAGTTCCAGCAATGGAACGTACCTATGCTTAATGCAAGGAAATGCATGTGGGAGATGGACACTTGGGGTGATGTTTCCTCTAGGGTATAGGGTGTCAAATTGTGAAGGATATAAACAAGGCTATGCTTGGTTGAGGATGCAAAATTTCTTAGGTAACGGTTTATAACACAAAGCGAGAACCGGCTAAAGGCTCAATACTGCAAACAAGGGCATGAGATGGAATCACAACTTAACACCAAAAAATATCATTTTTTATGTCTTGTAGTCTACTTGGTGTGAAAAAGGGGTAAACTTGTGCCAAATAGACGTCTTTTCAAATCCAATTTACGAGTGTGAAAAAGACAAGTTCACTCGGTGATATTTTCTATTTTTGACAATGAGTCAGAAAAGAGCTTAACTAAGACTCGTGACCTTTCAAATCGGATTTAATGAGTGTGAAAGGGACAAATGACTCGACAATATTTTCAATTTTTATTTAAGTCGGAAAAGAGTTTAACTAAGACTTGTTTTTCTTTTCTAATCAACATGTAAGGGGGGAGGCCAAGGCTCTCGTCTTGGTCTTCTGTGGAAAGTCAGTATCTTACGGATAGCTGACAAAAGCTTGGGAAAACCCAAAGCTCTCCAAGTCTAGGTGGAGAAAGTGCTAATGGAAGATATAATCTCTGTGATAGTTTGAATAATGTCTCTTAATGGAAAAGACATAGGTGGGGCTATGGGATGTCCCATCAGGTCGTCCCAATCGAAGGGAACCTCGTTGGGACTTGGAGAGAGAACATTCAGAGGAAGAATAAATCTCTCTTGTTCAGAAGGAGTGGGATTAGGAATGTTGATGATGTGATTGAAGGGCGCATCACTCTCTTCAATGAGAGTAGGATATCAACACCCTGCAATGATGAATTTTTCTTCTAGTGGCGATGGAATATCATTGCTCTAGATGATAATCCCTATGTGGGGATCGATTTCTGAGGATATCCTGATATGCCACTTCCACCAGGGGCCACCTACGGTCACATAGGTAACAAAATTTTAAAATATTTCATTTTTTTTGTATTTTTGTATTTAAAGAAAAAAAAAAATTGGGATGGTGTTTGAGTATTCACTAGACACTTGTGTTATCACAGATGTGGTTCCACGACGGCCAGAGGGATTTCTACGACATAGATGGAGGAACCGGGGAAATGAAGCGACGGGAGGAGACACCGGAAGAGTCATACCCATTCTCTAGGTACACCAACCACCCGTTGATGCATGGCTTCAGGAAGATCCTCTACCTGAACCATAGGAATCCTCTGTGTCAAATGAGACAGGTTGCCATGCACGTTTTGTAGCACTCTCTCCACTTCTCCTCCTGCCGCTTCATCTCCCCGATTCCTCTGTCTATGTCATAGAAATCCTCTGTCTATGCCTTAGCTTCTTTGATACCAATTTTTAACGTCCCCATCCATCACAAGGTCAGGCAATGCTACTACACAGAACATTCACACACACACACACACACACACACACACACACACACACACACACACACACA
>JASDQU010736676.1:165289-188670 GCA_032191745.1 Picea mariana | reverse complement strand
GCAAGAAAATCCTTTTAGAAGGAAGCTTTGGATTGACAATCTACACTCACGACCATGCTCAGCATGCTTTCCATTTATGGGGTGAGAGGAGGTCTCAATTGTCGCCCCTATTTTCAATAACTACCTTCATAGGGATCAGGACGAGGCCTGACACCCATGAATGTTCCAAGCGGTGCCCATGACTTCTTCGAGTCAAATATGATGCCTCGAGGCCATGCAAATCTTCTTATGTGACCAATACAGGTGCTCTAGGTGCTAAGCTTCTTTGTGTATCCACCCTTCACTGATATGACCTCCGGCTGTGACCAAGTGCTTACCCAAAAGGTGTTTCGTGACTTCACATTTTGGGTGCTTCATTGTGAGCCACTCTCGACTCTCCCTATTTCCGAACTCGCAAACTAGAGCCTAGATAGCACTAGCTCCCTTCTTATGGACCCTTATGATATGACCTCTGTTATGACCTGGGGCTTATCTTCAAGGTGCTTCGGGATTTTCACTTTTGGGGATTTTGAAAGATAGCTCCCTTCAAAACTTCTGATTCATGAAACTGTGAATTTGCTGATCTGATGCCACATGCCCCTATGAATTGAATAGTCCAGATCTATTTTGGGCTTCGGCCATTGAGGATTTGGTTCCTTCCTCACTTTGAAATTCTTGAAATGGCTTTCTCTGCAGTTCGGATCTAGTGCCACGTGTCCCTCTAGATTGGATGGCTTACATTAATTTTGGGTTTTGGGACTTTGGACCTTTGACGATTAACTTTAACATTATTTTTAAATCCTGATTCCCTCAATAATTTTCCACCGTTGATCTCTCCCAATGAGATATACATCCCACATTTAATCTTTGCTCGACCATTGATTTCGGGATTGGAATGAGTCGCTCTGAGTGTTTTTCTTTGTGCTCATGGTTGTGGAAGGTGGCCCTTGACAATTTTATGTGATAACATTTGGCTACACAAGGGAAGGCATGTTCCCTGCGAGCTACCAAGAACAAGTAGTTCTAGTGCCTTAGTTGTTGGGTTATGGAGTCTGGCTCAAAGCATTTCGCTGAAGGCTGACATGTACATTATTCTACTTCTAAAAGGAAAACAAACACACATGCTCCAAAAGGAGCTTATTTATTTACAATCCTATACTAAGTAATCTTTACAAAGTGTTAGGTGAAAGAAAACTTCCACCATAGCCACCCAAAATGTCCGGTGATAACTTTCTTATCTTTACTATAGTTGATCCTCAAAAATATAGAGAAGTATGACAACAGAATGAGAACATGGCTTGGAATCCTGCCCATACCCCAAAATGATGATAAGATGAACAATTTTGTAGGATCCAATGCTTTTTGAAAACACATCTCCATATATGACCCCACAGGGTCACAAAATTTATAATCAGAGGAGCTCAACTGGTAATAAATTACCTCATGTTCTTCATTGTTTCTCACCCATTGTTTGATTCTCTCAGAGTGTACAGGTGGATGGAGAACTGATGCAGGCTGGCCAATACTAGGTGATATTTTCTCATTTATAGGCTCTGGGCAGGATATGAAGTTCACATTTGGTTCTCCCTCTTCTTATTCATGACTCTCCCAAGGATCAGAATCATAATCATCATAAACAGGAACCATGGGAGAGATCTTCTCTTTGTCTTCTATAGGAACAGAATGGCGGATTTCCACACAATGTTTTTCCTCAATGTATAAAGGAAAAGGCTCTGTGGTATGCTCTTGGAAATCCTCAAAATATGAAACATATGATTCCATGTATATAGCCATAGGATCATGAATCATGTGATAGAATCATAGCTTCTTTGCAAGACCAGGATGCTCCTCTGTAAATGCCTCTATGCTTGCAAATAAAAAACCTCCTTTCTCCTTTGAAAACAACTCTCGATCATCAGCAGTTGCAGTCTCTTTTCCTTGTTGGTGTTCCAGCTTTGATTCATAATCACTATCTTCTTGCTTAGAATCTAAAACATGCTGACAGTCTTCTTCCTTAGGCACATGCAATTTTTCAAGATATGCTTGCATATGCACCCTCTTGCTATCCCTGATGTTCTCTTCGACTTCTTCAGCATCTTTAAATAGGTGTCTTAACGATGAATATTTCCTCTCTCTCAGGAGAAGGACCAGCTCTGGATGCTAATCCATGACATAGTACACCATGGCAGCAGTCTCTATGGGTCTAATCTCCATAGGCATATTACGATAAACATTGTAAAACCTCTTGTTGAAAACATCCAAGGCTTCCTCTTCCCCTTTCCTTAAGGAATTAAACTCAAACTAGTATTGGTCAAGGTACTTGTTCTCACCCCAACACTTTAAAAATGCATGGCATAGCTCGGTCCAGGAGCCAATAGAACCGGCTTCCAGACATCTAAACCACACAGCAAAATCTCCAGACAGGGATTGTGAGAACAACCTCATGATAGCATCGTCATGATCAATCTCAAACTGGTCAACAAAGTTCTCAAAGGCCCCCAAGTGCCTCTCGGGTGTAACATGGTCTTCTCTAGAAAACCGAGGAAGATACTCAAAGGAATCAAGACGATAAGGGTTAGGGCGATATGGAAGCCTCATAGGTTTAAACAACTTATTTCTAATTTTAATTTGAAAAGAAGTGGGTTGATCATGAGGATTAACGAGTTGATGGCAAGGCTTAGCAGGAATAATGGAGGGTAACGAGATTTGAGAAGACTGTGAATTATTTTCAACCTCCTCAGGGATACAAGGGTGATCAATTTCAAGAGGATATGAAATACAGATCTCACTTTTATGAACAGGCAGAGGTGAAGACACAAGATCGGTATCTGCAACACAAGAAGAGGGCATGTTTTCTTCTTCCAAGGATGGATAAATAAAGGAAGGCCTATTATCATCTGAATAGACAAAGCAGAGGATAATCCTATTTATATGTGAAGGGAAACAGACAAATGAGATGATAAACAAGAATAGGATTTCATGAATAAATCTCATACATTGATACCTGGTCTTCCCCTTTGGTATGGTCATATTTATGTCAAAAGGATCCTCCCCAGTGGAGTCTTCGATTGTGGAGTGGCCAGGTGCAAGTTGCAATCTTCAATGGTTTTGATGTCTGATGCTCCTTCAGAATCAAAAACTCGTTGTCATTCTATCCCAGGAAAAATTCTTCAATTCATTCCCTAGAAACGGTGCCAAGAATGTTAGCACTAGAAGTCACCTTCAGATTGCATAGAAGGTAGGCTCGGTACCCATCATTTTATACAGTAAATGTAAATGAGTTTTAGGTGGTCAAATGGAGAAGAATCAATGATAATAACGTTCAAACTCAGAAATTTGGACTAGCATGCACAAGCAATTGAGGTTTGTAATCAACTTCAGTCAGTAAGTTGGAGTAAGGGTGAATAGAGGGAAGACTTTGGTGAGGATAGTGTAGATTTATACCATGGACATTAGGTCTTCCAGCAACCTAAGGAGGAAAAACTTAAACACAAGATCCTCTTGAATTAAAATCTCAAAGAAACTGAAAGAAATTATAATAGAACTATAATCAAACATTCATCATAATACAGTTACAACAATTCATGTGAATCAGTCATTCATGAACTATCTCAGTATCAGAGGATAATAAGATGGGGTAAGAAAACTGACTTAGATTAATCAAGAAGTTGAAAATCAAGTACATAAAAGAGAACCAGTGTTCTTCATCAAAATATTACAATATCAGGGAGCTTAGCTCAACCATTCAACCATAACAAAATATCAAAACTGAGTATATATACTCAGAACTGCTGCAACTACCAGGAGCATGATCGGACCATTGCATTCAAACTTTTCAGCCGGTGTCTTCTCTGTCAGACTGTGTAGGCCTTCTCATGTCACACGCAAGCTCGCCTCAGTTATGTGCTTTGCAGGAAAATCCGTCCAGAAGGAAGCTTTGGATTGACAATCTACACTCACGGTCGTTCTCAGCATGTTTTCCATTTATGAGGTGAGAGGAGGTCTCAATTGTCGCCCCTATTTTCAATAACTACCTTCATCGATATCAGGATGAGTCTTGACACCCATGAATGTTCCAGGCGGTTCCCATGACTTGTTCGATTCAAATCTGATGCCTCAAGGCAATGCAAATCTTCTTCTGTGACCAATACAGACAATGTAGGTGATAAGCTTCTTTGTGGACCCGCCCTTCACTGATATGACCTCCAGCTGTGACCAAGCGCTTACCCAAAAGGTGTTTCATGACTTCGCATTTCGGGTGCTTTGTTGTGAGCCACTCCTGACTCTCCCGATTTCTAAACTCGTGAACTAGAGCCTAGAGAGCGCTAGCTCCCTTCTTATGGACCCCTCCGATATGACCTCCGCTATGACCTAGGGCTTATCTTCAAGGCGCTTCGGGATTTTTTCTTTCGGGGATTTTGAAAGATAACTCCCTTCAAAACTTCTGATTCAAGAACCTGCGAATCCATTGATCTGACTCCACGTGCCCCTATGAATTGAACGGTCCAGATCTATTTCGGATTTTGGACATTGGGGATTTGGCACCTTCCTCACTTAGAAATTCCCAAAATTTCTTTCTCTGCGGTTCGGATCTGGTGCCATGCGTCCCTCTGGGTTGGATGGCTTTACGTTGATTTTAAGTTTCGGGACTTTGGACCTTTAACGATTAACATTAACATTATTTTGAAATCCTGATTCCCTTGATAATTTTCCACCTTTGATCTCTCCCAATGAGATCTATGGGCCATATTTAATATTTTCTCGGCCATTGATTTCGGGCCTGGAATGAGTCACTCTAAGTGTTGTGCTTTGCGCTCATGGTTGTGGCCTGCAGCCCTTGACAACTTTATGTGATAAAAATCACTACTATAATCCAAACATAATATTTTGTGTTTTGGAGGGAATATGGATTGACACTATCCATGGCTATGTTGAGTCATAGACTTCATACTTCATCCTTGAATTTTTTGGGCCATGTATCCTCTATATGCTTCATGGCTATTGAATCTCTTGGGATTCACATAATGCTCGGCTCACTTCTATGAGATGCATGTCATCCTTGCAACATAGTTAATTGTTTGCAACAAAAGAGACTTTGAATCCTTGGGATTATAGGCATGTGCCTGAATATCTTATGAGGACCATGTGATTTACCCTTTTTATTTGATTTATGATATATGTCATGCCCACATTTCAGACATATCTCTTTGTCTTCATATTCTCCTCTATATAGAATACAATTATTCGTACATGCATGATATGATGTGTACTCAACACCCAATATTTTCAACATCTGCTTTGCATCTTCGTAGCTATCGGGCAAGACATTATCACTTGGAAGAACCTTCTCTTTGAATAACATGTGGTTAGTGGGAAATAGAAATTTACGATGTCATTTACAGTTCATAAAATCGATCATTTTTAATGTTGATTGTATGACAATATTTCTCAAATTATAAGGGACTTAATGATGGTCAATTGCCTCAATATTGTCAAGAAACATGTGTTTGACATGCCAAACTTTACTTTCAAGTTGTAAAGTAACATGGTTGTCCCCAGCTGGGTAGACTTTGACCGGCTAGGTCAAAAGAGAGGGGTGGTGGAAGTAGATTTTAGACTTTCGAATAAGTTATTAGTGATATGAGAATCATTCCCTCGCTCATCGTTATGGAATTCATCTAACAACATTGTCTCCACGATAATTGTATCATGTAAATAATCATCCATACCAACCTCTAGTTTATTAAGTCCATTGCCAACTTGTGAACAACTACTATTGTTGTAGTCATTCCTAATTGGTGAATCTGAACGTACTAGGAATTGAATAAGTGGTTGATTCAACCATTCTTGGTATGCTTCATCTCCAAGTTGTGCTCTTATTGCAGCCTTCTCTCGATTTGACATTGTAGTGGGGTGAAATGGAAGACGATAGGTAGGTTTCTCATCATCAAAATCCTAATTTCAAAAATATTGAACATTAGTACATCGATGATATTAGTAAGCAAAATGCAATCGGTTTGTTCAAATCACATTATACCCACATTAATTATTACTGTTGTTGACCCATGATTGTGTCTAGAAGATGACATGTTACTATTGACATCATAAAGCGATTGTCCATTTTCATTTACCAACTGCTTGCGGTATGTTGCTCCTGATAAGAGCTTCCGACGTTTTTGAAATGGTGGAATATTATCTGCATCTGAACTTGATTCTGAATCGGGATCCTGCAAATTTAGATACATTTTTACTTATATTGACAAGGATAAAAAAATTAAATCAATTAGATAATAGAAATATAAATAAAATATGAACTTATTGGAGATGGAAAGGGACTACTCTACGATGGACATTGAGCAATATGGAACGGGCTAGAATTTGAAGAATTTACCATTTGATATTATAAGCTTTTCTCCGTGCATTTGAACAAAATCAACAATAAATTTTTAAGAACAAGGTGACTTTAAGAAAAAAATATCTAGTATGGAGTACTACAAGTCATGTGGATGCATCCTAAAAGATAATTTAAGATGAATATATTATTTTGTGTGCAAATAAAAATTCAGATAACTTTGAAAGCATAACGGTGCGCTTATTTAAACAACATGCATTGGTGTGTATATAACAATATAAATCACCAGGTAATTTATTTACAAGTCGCATCGCTTTGTAAATAAATAAAAAATAATTATTTGATATCATTGCTCCAAAAATTTTAAGCACACTGATGTGTTGTGTTATTACATATAGTTGTCTAGGGAAGCAGGTCGTCTAAGTTTGTGGTCTGCACAGGAAGCGTCTGAGTGCTGCATGCAGAGAAGCTCATTTCGGGCTTAAAATACAAACAGCCAGGTTGAATTTTGTCAGTGGTGGAGATTCTAGAAGCATTCCAGATTAATGGCCCCCGGGTATTCGGGATTTCAAAATTGCACGAAGTATAGCACCATGAGAAAGGCCAAATACCGAAGTCTCGAAGCATATCTCGGTCATCGATTCAAAAAGGGAAGATCTGATCCATTGATCTAAAGAGGGCAAACTTGAGCCGCTGAGATTAATTCCTTGCCCATGATCACAAGATCAATGGCCATAGTCCATTGCAGGGATGCGGTGTTCTCGGGCAACAATTTTCTTGAGCGGTCCCGCAATTGAAGCCGTGGTTTGGAAAAAGTAATATGTGGCAAAAGGTGGTGGATTAAGGGCTCAAAAGCGGTGTGAACCCAAACCACCTTTGAGAAGCCCCGGAATCGCATGTTTATATAGCTTCCTATCCAAGAGAAGTGTGTGGCTTCCCCCTGGGCATTAAGCCACGTTTCAATCCCAAGAAAAGGCAGTTAATGAAGTGAGGCGGTAGTTTAAAAATACGTCTCACCACATAAATGGAAAGCCAGAAAGAACTGGCATAGCAGAGCTTGGCTCTGACAGGGGAAGGCATGCACAGAGGATACTGCATGCGCAGTCTGATTGAGAATACACGTATGGCATTGGACGAGAAGCTCAAGCATGCCTCTATTGGGAGTGGCGAATATTTTTTGAGTATATAGAAGTCATTTTGATATTTTGTAATGGTCGATGGTTTAGTTAGGCTCCCATATTGTAAACTTTTGATGAAGCTTCTGGTTTTATGGTTATGTAACAGGATTTGAGACTTCTGCTTTAATCTAAGTCAGATTCTTTTTTGTCTTGTTTACCTCTAATGTTGGAGTGTCCATGATTGAAAGATTCACATGGATTGTTATGGTCGTATTGTAATGTAGGTTTGATTGCAATTTTGTTGTCACGTTCTCCATCCTTTTATGAAACTTTGAATCCAAGAGGATCTTGTTTTCTGAGTTGTTCCTCCTTAGGCTGTTGGAAGACCGGATGTCCATAGCATACCTCTACATTCTTCTCTCTAGTTCTTCCTCCTACTCACCCTTACTATAGCTTATTGACTGAAGTTAATCAAGACCTCATATGCTTGTGCATGTTGCTCCAGTTTTCTTAGTTAGAACGATATTTTCTTGAGTCTGCACCCATTTGACCCCCTTTAAATTTATTCATTGTGACATATAAATTGATGGGTACTAGGCTTATCCCCATTACAGTCTGAGGGTGATTCCTAGTGCTAACATAAATGGCGTCGTTCTCAGGGACAGATTTGAGCAGCTTGAAGAGCTCCCTAGGAAGAACAACATAGATCCAACTCTTGATGGTAGACAAGAGAGGGATACATAAATTGACTGTAATCATCTACCTGGTGAATCCACATCAGAGACTCCACTGGGGAGGATCATGTTGACAGAAAGATGAAGAGAATGACTAGGTATCATCTTATGAACTTTCTTCATGAAATTTTGCTGTTCTTTATCAGCTCATTTTTGTTTTTCCCTTCACATATAAAGAGGATCATATTTTGCTTTGTTTATTTGGTTGATCACCAGCCTTCCTTTATATATCCATCCTTGGAAGAAGAAGACCTTCTTTTTGCCTGTGTTGTAGATGCAGATATTATATCCTCAGCTCAGCCTACTCATAAAGATGAGCTTCATATTGAAACCCCTCCTGAACTCAATCACCCTTGCAACCCTGGGGAGGTTGAAACTGATCCACAGCCTCCTCAAATATCATCACATCCTGTTGTTACTGTTGAGCCTTTCCATTAGTGTGTCAAGCCTCATATTCAGCCCACTAGTTTTCAAACTAGAATCAGAGACAAGTTGTTTAAACCTTTAAAGCTTCCATATCATCTTCATCCTTATCCTCTTGATTTATTTAAGTACTTTCCTCATTTTTCTGGAGAGGATCATGTTATATCTTAGAGGCATGTGGAGGCTTTTGAGAATTTTATTGATCAGTTTGAGATAGTTCATGAGGATGTTACCATGAGGTTGTTTTCCAAATCCTTGTTAGGAGATGTTGTTGTATGGTTTAAGGGTTTGGGAGTTGACTCCATTGGTTCTTGGGTTGAGCTATACAATGTTTTTTTTAAAGTGGTGGGGTGAGAAAAAGTCCCTTGATCAGTACTGGGATGATTTTAATGCTTTGAAGAGAGGGGAAGAGGAAGCCTTGATTGTCTTCAACAGGAGGTTTTACAGTGTTTATCATAGTATGCCTGTAGAGACCAGACCCGTAGAGATTGTTTCCATGGTGTACTATGTCATGGCTCAGCATTCAGAGCTTGTCCTTCTCCTTAGAGAAAGGAAATCTACATCTTTATCACAGTTATTCATGGATGTTGAGGAAGTAGAGGAGAACCTCCGAGCTTGTGGTAGGATTCAAAGTCAATATCATCTCAACTCTGAACGTAAGGTAGTTTTTACCTATTGTCCCTATGAAGAAAAGACTGTCGCTAATTTTGTCTTTGATGCAGGTATACATGATCAGCCCTGTCTTGATGAAAATCATGTGTATGAAAATATAGAAGCACAGTTGCTACTATTCTTGAAATTGATATTTTTAACAGTTATATTCTTGATGAAATTATTGTTTTAAAGGTTAATCATAGACATGAAAGGCAACCCATTTTTTATGGATATTCTAGTGATTATGAGTAGCAATATTATCTTATATTTGATCACTATGAAGACAGTAAGGATGATGCAGAAGTTGGCCTTGTCACAGAATACACAACCCGAGAGTTTGACCAGGAGCAGCAGAGCCTTGCATCACAATTTGTTGACCTAGGGAGCATCCAGCCTGTATATGACAGCTACAAATCAGATTCTGAGCTGGATATGAAGGATTTCCAAGAACATACTGCAGAGTCCCATCCTTCGTTCATTGATGAAAAATATTATGAGGAAATCAACCATCCCGGGCCTGCAGAAGACGCTGAGAAGAAGATCGAAGAGCAAAGCTTTCCCACAGGTCTTGTTTATGATGATTATGAATCTGACCCTTGGGAGAGCCATGAAGAAGAAAAGGAGCAGCAGGAGAAGCAGTTTATCTCATGTCTAGATCCTATAAGTGAGTAGCCATCGTCTGAATTCATTCAGCCTGCATCATTTTCTCATCCACCTGTGCCTACCAGAGATATTTAGCCATGTGTGAGCAGTTGTGTGACAGAGCAGGTTGCCTGTTATAAATTTTCTAGAGTTTTTCACTTGGCCTATGAGCCTGTGAAGGAATACATGGAGTTGTATTTCCTTCATGTTCTGAAGCGGCTCATCTTTATCCTAAACTCATCATTAAGAGGAAAGATGAAGGATGTAACCGCTATGTTTTCACGATTACATCATCTGTTACTAATCACAGATAGAGTGAAGGATCTTCCAGTTAGGAAGTTACTTGAATGGCTATGGTGGAAGTTTTCTTTCACCTAGAACTATGTAAATAATCAATTAGTATAGGAATGTACATAAATATGCTCCTTCGGAGCCCATATATTTTTCTTTCATTTTTTAGGATAGTGTGCTTGCAAGCTTTTAATCCTCAGCAAGATGTTTTTTGAGCATGACTCCATAGCCCAATGCAGAAGGGGACTAGAACTACTTGTTATTGGCAGCTCACAGGGAGCATGCCATCCATTGTGGAGCCAAATGTTATCACATATAGTTTTCAAGGGAAGCAGCTCGTCCAAGTTCATGGTCTGCATAGGAAGCGTCTGAGCACAACATGTAGAGCAACTCATTTCGGGCTTAAAATACAAACAGACAGGTTGAATTTTTTCAAGGGTGGATATTCCAGGAGAATTCTAGATTAACAGCCCTTGGGTATTTAAGATTTCAAAATTGCACGAATTATAGTGCCATGAGAAACACCGAAGCCTGAAGTCCCAAAGAAGATCTCGACCGTCGATTCGAAAGTGGAAGATCTGATCCATTGATATAACAAGGGAAAATTTGGGTCATTGAGCATAATTCCTCACCCATGATCATAAGATCGACAGCCACAGCCCATTGCGAGGATGTGACGTGCTCGGGCAATAATTTTCTTGAGCGGTCTCGCAATTGAATCCATGGTTTGGAAAAAGTAACATGTGGCAAAAGGTGGTGGATTGCAGGCTCAAAAGCGGTGTGAACCCAAACCACCTTTGAACGGCCCCGCAATCACATGTTTATATAGCATCCTATCCAAGACTAGTGTGTGGCCGCCCCCTGGGAATTAAGTTGTGTTTCAATCCCGAGAAAAGGCAGTTAATGAAGTGAGGCGGAAGTTGAAAACTACGTCCTGCCACATAAATGGAAAGCCAGAAAGGACTGGTAGAGCATAGCTTACCTCTGACAAGGGAAGGCATGCATAGAGGAGATTACATGCACAGTCTGATCGAGAAGACACGTATGGCATTGGACGAGAAGATCGAGAACGCCTCTACTGGTAGTGGAAAATATGTTTTGGGTATATAAGAGTCATTTTGATATTTTGTAATGGTCGATGGTTTAGCTAGGCTCCCATATTGTAAAATTTTGATGAAGCTTCTATTTTTTTGGTTATGTAACAGGATTTGAGACTTTTGGTTTAATCTAAGTCAGCTTCTTTTTTGTCTTGTTTACCTCTAATGCTGGAGTGTCCATGATTGAAAGATTCACATGGATTGTTATGGCTGTATTATAATGTAGGTTTGATTTCAGTTCTGTTGTAACATTCTCCAGCCTTTTCTGAAACTTTTGAATCCAAGAGGATCTTGTTTTCTGAGTTGTTCCTCCTTAGGCTGTTGGAAGATTGGATGTCCATAGCAGACCTCTACATTCTTCTCTCTAGTTATTCCTCCTACTCATCCTTACTATAGCTTACTAACTGAAGTTAATCAAGACCTCACCTGCTTGTGCATGTTGGTCTAGCTTTCCAAGTTAGAATGATATTATCTTGACTCTGCACCCATTTGACCCCCTTTAAATTTATTCATTGTGACATATAAACTGATGGGTACTGGGAGTATCCTCATTACATTCTAAGGGTGATTCCTAGTGCTAACATGTTGTATACAAAAACGCACCGGTGCATTCTATTAATAGACGCACCGAAGTTTTGAAAACCTTAAAAAAAAAAGCGTGACTTTGTTTTTTACAATTGAAAACTGAGAGAAAATTTAAAATCTAATTTCATAAAGTCTTTTAAATAGTAAAAATCTATTCATTGTTTCATTATTTTACCAAAATTTATAATGGAGAGATTTGCAAGAGAACCATACCAGAGAGCACTGTGGAGATGAAGAATACTTTGGAACAACAAGATTATATAGAAGATCAAAATTCTAAGGTTATGGTGATTCATTTAAAAACATTTTCATAAAATATTTCATGGGTATTAAGTTATTCAGTATTTTATTATTTTTCCAAAATTTACAGTGGAGATATTTGCAAGAAAGACATACAGGGAAGCATTGTGGAGCAACAGATCAATACTTTGGAACATGATACTTTTTCAGAAGATCAGAATTTAAAGGGTATGGAGATTCATTCAAAACCCTTTTGGAGCAACAAAATTATTCAAAAAAACAGAATTTGAAGGGTTTTGTGATTCACTCAAAACCCTGCATAGTAAAAATTTTAAATTTTACTGTTGATTTTAACAATAATTGTTTTTACAATTTGTATCTCTATTTAGATTTAATTAAAATTCAAAAAAAAATGATACTTACCTTAAACCCTTGCTTCTTCTTGCTTATGTGACTGCAAAATTTCACCTTAGGGTTTAACTCCCTCTATCACTTCATATTACAGCTTTTCATTTTAGGCATTTTAGATTTAATGGGTTTATGTTTCCATATAAAAGGCATTTGACATGTTATGCATCGGATCGAAACCCTCTCGGCCCTTTCATGTTTTTAAAAGCAATTGGTTCGCATTATCGTTGTGCCTAATTGAATCTAACGCACTGGTGCGCTTTCGGATAAAACATATCGGTAATGTTGCAACATAATTAAAAACATGTGTGCATCGATGTGTAATTTTATTTGTTCATGCTATTTTTTTATTTTCATTTTTTTTCTATTGGATCAGCATTGATAACGATACATATCGCACTATTGTAATTTGTAGTTTTTAAAAAAATCTATTTTTGATATCGGTGCATTTCATATATGGAACACACTGGTGCTTTTGTATTATGAAAGTGCACCAGAAACTTTTTTTTGCAGAAAATTATATGATTTATTTATAAAAATATATTTAATAATTTGTGTACTGAATGGTACAAGATATTTATTGATAAAAAAAATGTGTGGGAATAGTTCAAGTAACAAAAACACTGATCTATAGAATGATAACACATCCAAAAGGCAAAAAAGGCAAGTTCTTTGTAAATTCTATACAAAATTAATATGTTTGAACTATATGTAAGTTTAACTAACATGTATTGGTTAGTGTGTGTCCTACAAAGCCATAAAATGAGGAAGATCGATAAGATTCTTTGTGATCTAAGTGCAGAAGAGCACAAAAGTTTGAAGGAAAAATTGCAGAAGGAAGAATCGGATGAATGAAAAAATTATATTCAACATGATTTCTTTTTTGACTTTCCATTAACAATATACTTAAAAATATTAGATAACATGTTTCAAACAATATTTTAATTCACATATGTTTAATGTTATACAAGGACCAACAATGAAGGAACAAAATGTCGTCCTAAGAAAATAAACATTATTGAAGATGTAAATTATGATGAATTGGTCCTTATCTCATCTGGAGTAGTGTTGGAGGTTAATTAAATGGGGATAAACTTTTACAAAACTATGAGGGATATAGTGGAACGAGTTGTAACATCCCACTCTTGCAAGCACATGTTATCGACTTATTCTTTGAGGATACTTGTGTGCACGTGATCTGGTTATAGTACATGGTTATTTGTTTCACTTATGGATTTTTATGATGTTGTTGATGGTTGTTATTTAATGTTATTTGAGATATATGTATTGACGGATGCTATTGACGAGTTTTCCCTAAGTGTGAAAGACACTTGACAGATTGTGGATGTCGATGGCATCAATGGACCTCCTTGGACTCCGGATTGAGTCAGGGATTGGATTGTATTGGTTTGACTATTTCATTTATGCATATGTGACATATAATCAATTATAGTATGATTTTATATATGGATCATTGACACTATTTCATTGATGGATGCAGGTTGATGAATGTTTTCTAATATGACTCACATAAGGAGTAAAGGGGTCATGCACATAGACCAGATACTGAGGGAGAGGTGTGGCAGCGTCCCTATCATATCCTACTAGCACTCCCCTCATGGCTCGAATTGTAGGTTAACGATTACCTAGTTCGAGAGGTCCACGATGTCGTGAGGGAAGACTGAGACAGTCACTCATGAATATTCTAAGGGGCACGGAATAAGGCGGAGTCCTTATTCTTTAGAATACCTTAGTCTCTCACAAGGTCATCAAAATGGAGTGTTAAATCCAAGGGTTGGACAACTACCAAAACCAGTCAAAGGCAAGTGGCACCCTTGGAGCACGGAGTGCGTCTTGAAGGGCACGTCGCATAAATAAAACTTGAGTCAGTGAATCTAGGTGGCCTAGAAAACATTGAAAGAATAATTGTAAACCTTGAAAATATTTAAACCTTGTTAGATATGAATAATTAATGAGCAATTTATTACTTATAAATCCCCAAATGAAACTCTAAGCCTATTCAAAAATTAATCCTAAGTCTAAGTTTGGTGAGAAGACTAAAACTAAATTATAAATTAAATATAAAGGGAATGAAATAAATCAAGTTAAGAATTAAGAAAGGGTGAAATATATTTAAAGATTTGATATAAGGCACATGTGTGCAAGAAAATATAAAAAGGGGTTTTTTTAAATAATAAAGAAATAAACATGAAAGAATGTGTATATATAGAAAGGTATCTAGAGTCTAGTTAACACTAATCTAACTAGAAGAAGACTCATATTTTAAATCAAATCAGATTTAATAAGGCGTCAGTCATAAAATGGGAATATGGGGGAATAAGGAGACAACTAGGAGTGATTTAAGAAGTGTTTTTTGGAAAGGTGAGGGAAATTGACTTTAATTAAAATAAAATGTGGAATTACTTGTGCACCTTGGGGAGAGGGTGATAAGAGTAAGGGGGGAATAATTCTAATTTATTTAATTAAAAAGTGAATTAACGTAAGTTGGGATGTGTCATTAAGGAAACTCCTATAAAGAAAATGGTTTAGAGGGAAAAAATGAGACATGTTGGTTATTGGTAAAGTTATGTTGTCGAATTAGTTTTGACTGGTTTTACTTGTGAGATTTGGTATACCCAAGTGGAGATAGAGTGGTGGTTGTACCTTGCGAGGCAAGCTTGGAGCTAGAGTGTTTATAGTTGTTTGTGTGACCTCCCTTTGCGGCTCAGGGGGATAAGGGGGAAGAAGAGTACCCCTAGCATTGTCTGGGAGGTACCGATGAATTATTGATTAGCAGGCGAGGAAGACAAATGATGCGCAAGTTTGGTTTCCAATTGAAGATCATTCTCATCATTTATTTCTTCAGCTACGGTATTTGAATGTATATTTTTATTGTTTAATAAGATCTAGTTGTATATTGATTTCGTATGGACTGTTTTCCGACATGTACACTACGATTGAAAAATTCGAAGTATGTAATAGGAATTGTAGATGTTGTTGCACGACATTTCTGATAATGTGGAAAACCAATAAAATAACCTTGTGTAGAATATTGATGTTAAAGTCCTCACTCTGTATTATTATCTCGTTATTTCAGTATGATTCTCTCAGAAAATAAATTGATGTACATTGAGTTGTGTTCCTTATCGCCTACAAGGTGAGATTTTAGTTTAAGAATATGTCTCTGCCATCCAATTTTTAAAATATGCCACTATAAGGGTGTCTCTACCAGTATTGAGTAGTTCTTTCATGTTGATACCCAGCAGGCTCAACAAATTTTACTGTTGAAAATCAGAACCTTACCCGAATGAAAATATTTAAACGAATTTAGAAAAGAATACATATCCCTATCATTTTTTTTGTGTTTTAATTACATCAAGGTCACTCTGTCCCTTTAATTACATATTTTTATTCCGTTTTGTATTCTTAGCTCTACCTTTTTCTAAAATCATCCAATTTGTAACTGAGAAGATTTTTCCTTTGTTGAGGAAGGACGCATCAAGTTGATTTGAACGTTGTAAATACTGGCGTGTTGGTTTTTTGTGTGCAAGGGAGGAAATTGCAGATATCTCAGTAAATTACACTGCCAGTTAAGATGTAGTTTCCATTCCAATAGTTGGAGAACTTATTGTCCAGACCAAAATGATTCCTTAATTGTTATTTAAATTCGTGATTGGTGTACTTCTGAAATTAACCCTCGTGATTTATCGCATTGTTATTGGGAACCCGTGTCTAGTTAGTAGTTAGACAGATGGTGATCGTAATTGGTCACCTTCCCTTCCATCCAATCATTCGAAGCCATATTATACTCATTTTGTTTTGATAAAATAAAAT
The DNA here is from genome assembly GCA_032191745.1 of Picea mariana. Taxonomy (NCBI): domain Eukaryota; kingdom Viridiplantae; phylum Streptophyta; class Pinopsida; order Pinales; family Pinaceae; genus Picea; species Picea mariana. The sequence goes on along the minus strand of JASDQU010736676.1, from coordinate 172,313 downwards.
CAAGGTACCAAATTTAAGTGACTATGATAATATATTACTATATAAAAGCATAGATATCATTTTCTTATATAGTATATTAAGAATTAAATATGGAAATTACTCATCCGTGTGTTGTTATATATAAGGAAGAAGTGTTAATAATATGAACGAATTACATTAATGATTTACCATTAATAATCCCATATTGTAGTATTGTAAAATATGTTTTATGAATTCATAGTTGGTACATAAGAAAAGTTTTATTATCTAGATAGCATTTACTATTGTTGTTAGGTAAGTGTAGAAACATTGATGGAATAGTCATAGGTGCTAATTGCGTCAATCATATTGATAAATGTTAATTATAGTTTAACTATTGTGGGAATGTTCATAGGTGTTAATTGCATTAATCATATTCATAAACGTTATTTATAGTTGAACTATTGTTGGATTGATCATAGGTGTGAATTGTGTCAATCATATTGATAAATGTTAGTTATAGTGGAGCTCTTGTTGGAAGGTTCCATAGATGGTAATTGTGTCTAATATATTGATATATGTCATTTATAGTTAGACTATTGTTAGAATGTTTCACAGGTGGTATTTGCGTCCATTAAATTGATGTATGTTTTGGTAGTAGATTTTCCATCGCACCGTGAAGAATGGATGATTAAGATTGGTTGATTGATCTGGTTTCATTTCGGCTTGATTGGATTAGTGGGATGTATACACTTCCTTGTTTCTTAGAACAATCGCCAGTCCTCAGACCTTAAATGGTCAAAATCAATTGGATGAATCATGGACTTGACCGTTTCTTATGTGTCTTGGAGGTCCTAACCATGTTGGATAGGTTGGGCAAGTAGTTTCCTTATGATAAATGTTGATCTTTCGATGATGATGTTGTTTTCAGATGAACTTTATGAATTTTCTTCTGTATTGATTAGTATATGATGTGTCACTATTAATTATGTTAATGTTTGATGTGTGTCATCATTAATTATGATGATGTGTCACTTGTGATGCTATTAATTATGTTGTGACTATTTTAATTTCCTAATGCGAAAAAAAAATATTTACCTTTTGCACATCGCTATTTGTTGTCGTAATGGACAGGTCATTACATATGGTATTAGAGCAGGTCCAACCCTGCAATTTTGGACCGTTACGCCTTCATTGTGTTAAAATTATGAATTATACCTTATCACTAATTAAAATTTGAAATTTATCCATGTAGGTAATCATGGTTAGAGGATTTCGTGGAGAAGACGACGTGGTGCTAGGGGAGGAGGTGTGACACCTCCAATAGCACCCACGCCTAAGGGGTCTGAACCCCAAGGAGAATAACATGTCATTGGGCAGGAGCAGGTTGCAGTGGGAGATGTGGTTGGTTTGATGAGGTCCTTTCAGAGGATGTTAGAGGCCTTGATTAACCAACTAGATAGAGATGAGGCCAGGGCGTCTGTACCCAATGAGGGTTCACAACGTTCTCCATCTAGTAGCGGTAACATTCACAAAGAAATCGAGAAGGTGAAAATTCTTGAGTTCATAGGTGCCACGGACAGCTCAGCCACCAAGGCATGGTTGGAGAACATGGCGATGTACTTTTCACTTTGTGACTACACCTCCAACATGAAGGTCTGCATGGCAGTATCTCAGCTAAAAGGGAGCGCTCTTCTATGGTGGAAGGCACTCCTACCTCAACTAAACATGGTCGTTGAAGACGTGTCATGGGAAATGTTCACGGAATAATTACAACAGAGGTATTTGTCAGAGGAATTCATTAAGCGTCATCTCAATGAGTTCAACGCCTTACATCAAGGTAGTCATATGGTACTAGAGTATGAAGCCCTATTTATGGACCTTCTTCGGTATGCTCCACATTTGAACATGGAAAAGCTAAAGGTCAACAATTTTATGTTCAGCCTTAACTTCAAAATTCGTGTGAAGGTGAGGATCATAATGCCTCAAACGTTGCATGATGTAGTCCAGAAGGTCGTCATAATGGAGGAAGATTTGACCAGCGGGGGTCAGGGCATGACTCTTGCAAGAACGACCGGACATACGACCTCAGGAGCACAGCAGCATCAGACACCAGTCAGACAGACATCAGGGTATCTAGATACATCTAGAGGACCCATGTTCATGACACCACGATGATCAGATCCTTAGCAGAGGAATCCTTAAAGAGGACCACTACATCAGCAGCAGCCTCGCTCGCAACAGCAGTAGTTTAGGCCTATTCAGTAGAACAGACCAGGATCTTAGACTGGTAGGAAAGCAACTTCTACTTCGAGGACCAGGAGTACTGGACCAAAGACTGGATGTTTGACATGTGGAGAGCCACATTACCAGCAAAATTTTCCAGTTGAGAAGGCCAAATCCGCCGGATCAATAGGACACACTATAGTTGGAGATTTGGGCAAGGCCCATAGGATTCATGCAGCGGTGAATAACCGCCAGGATGAACACCACTCCATTGTGCTCGAGACGTTAGGTACAATCGTCGACCAAAATTTTAGTATTTTGATAGATCCAGGTTATATAGAGAGATTTGTTTCTAGTGCAGTGCTAAAGATAATTAAGGTAAAGGAAGTCGAGCAAGAAGAGTTTAGATACATAGAAATGGCTTCGGGTGCCAAACAGAAGGTTGGAGGAAGGGTTACAGACTGTAGTATTGAATTGGGATATTTTGTAACGAAGGCCAACCTATATGTCATGATCTTAGGATCATATGACATAGTGATCAGTATGGACTGGTTGGAATTGTACGATGCGATACTCAACTGTAAGACAAAATGGTTAATCTTGACAGATGATGTGGGACAAAGAAGAGTGATTGTAGGAAGAAACCAGGGAGTGTCCTTGAGGTTCATTTCTTCCTTACAGATATAGAAGAGCATGTGCAAAGGATGTAAGTTATATCCAATATTAGCACTAAACAAAAAGGGCGAGGTGGAAGGATTATAAAACCTTCTAGTAGTACGAGAGTTTGCTGACATTTTTCCAGAAGAGTTACTAGGTTTTTCGCTCGAAAGAGAGTTGGAGTTTACAATCGAATTGAAACCTGGAACTGAACCGATAGACAGAATGCCTTAGCGGATGTCAATGCCTGACTTACAGGAGTTGAAAATGAAATTGGAGTTATTGGACTTGGGACTTATACATCCAAGTGTGTCACTTTGGGGTGCACCTATTATCTTCATAAGAAAGAAGGATGGGTTGTGGAGACATTTTATTGACTATCGTCAATTAAACAAGGTGAAGATCAAGAACCAATATCTGTTTCTAAAAATAGACGACTTGTTTTATCAAATGAAAGGCATGACAGTGTTTTCAAAGATATAATTAAGATTAGGGTATCACCAGTTACGAATTAAAGAGGAAAATATTCCTAAGAACGCATTCATGACAAGGTTCAGACACTATGAGTTTACGGTTTTACCGTTTGGACTGACAAACACCCTAGGGGTACTCATGAGTTTGATGAATGGGGTGTTCCACGAATACCTGGACAATTTTTTTCAAGTATTCATTGATGACATACTGATATATTCTCGGATTATAGAAGAACATGAAGAACATTTAAGCTTGGTACTACAGTGCTTATGAGAAAACAAATTATACGGGAAATTGTCGAAATTTTCTTTTTACCAATCGAAGATTCATTACTTAGGGCACATTATATCCAGTGAAGGTATCGTTGTAGACCCGGCGAAGGTAGACGCTATTATGGACTGACCTACGCCGACAAACATACAAGAAGTATGTAGATTTATTGGTTTAGCGGGATATTACTGATGATTTGTCGAAGGTTTTTCAAGGATAGAAAATCTGATCACGGAATTGCAGAAGAAAAACAATAAGTTTATATAGAGCGAGAAATGCACGGAATCATTTCAAAGGCTCAAGAATTTGTTGACAACAGCGCTAATACTGAAGGTCCCCGACATGGACAAAGAGTTCTTGGTATGCATGGATGCATCCAAGGAAGGTTTAGGTAGAGTATTGATGAAAGACACTTGAATGATCGTTTACATCTCAAGGAAATTAAGAAAGCATGAGGAGAATTACGCAATGCATCATTTGGAATTATTGGAAATTGTGTATGCCTTGAGATTTTGGAGACACTATCTGATTGGAAGAAAAATCGAACTAAAGTCAGATCATTGTGGACTACATCACATATTTACGCAGAGTGACTTGAACGCATGACAGAGGCATTGGTAGGAATTACTTAGCAAATATGATTTAGAGATTTCTCACATTAAAGGAGAGACCACGCATATTTTCGGTAATACCTCTTCAGACAAATCTTCGAGAAAAGATTCTATCTTTACAGAGCAACGATGACTGGTACAAAGAGGTTAAGGAAAATATTGGATAGAACACCATGATGGTACCAAGGTTTGAAGGATATACAATGGACAGTGACAAATTGATGAGGTATAATAACAGGATTTACATACAACCTAACGACGAATTAAGAAGTTTGATCTTAAGAGAATCTCATAGAGAAGTGTGCATGGCTCATCCGGGAGTCATGAAGATGAAGGAAGACCTTAACCCTTTATTATTCTAGAGATTAATGAAGGAATACATAGTTAGTTACGTGGCGATATGTCTAGAATGTTAGCAAGTGAAAGATGAGCATAGACATCCGGCAGGGTTACTACAGCCACACATTATTCCGGAATCGAAATGGGAGGTAATATCGATGGACTTTATAGTTGGATTTCCATTGAAGGCAAGGAGACACGACTTGATTTTCGTGGTAGTTGACACTCTGACAAAGAGTGCACATTTTATTCCTATACATACGACGTATCAGGCACCAAATATAGCCATATTTTTTGTCAGCAATATTGTGAGATTACATGGCATACCAAAAAGAATCATAACTGACAAAGGATCGATGTTTACAAGACGTTTTTGGACCAGCTTCCCAGAGGCCTTGGGGACACAACTGAACTTTAGTACATTGTATCACGTTGAGACCAACGGGAAAACAGAAAGAATAAACCAAATTTTGGAAGATATGTTGTGTATGTATGTAATAGACCAACAGAAGCATTGGGAATATTTATTTCCACTAGTATATTTTGCATACAACAACAGCTATAAAAGTACCCTTAATATGGCACTATTTTAGTTTCTTTACGGGCGACCATGTTAGACGTCATTGAGCTGGGATCGACTTGAGGATAGGGTCCTGGTAGGACCAGAAACGATCCAAGAAATGGAAGAACAAATGAAATTGATAAGACAAAGGATTAAAGAGGCGCAATATCGACACAAGAGTTATGTTGATGCACATCGCATTGAACGCAATTATGAAGTTGGCAACCGAGTTCTCTTGCGGGTGAAATCGCACAAGAGTTTGATCAAGTTTGGAAAGGGTTCATAACTTTCTCCTAGGTTTGTGGGACCTTTCGAAGTTGTGGAAAATAAATGACTTGTGGACTATCAACTAGCCTTGCCTGATTATTTGAGGTGTATGCACAATGTTTTTCATGTATCTGTTTTGAGACATTATGTTAGTGATCCTACATATGTGATTTACATGATTTCTTTGTAGGTGTCGGACGAGGGTGCTCTCACGGAAGATCCAATCTACATTCTAGACCATCGCATTCGACAACTACGGTGTCGATCAGTTGATCAGGTCAAGGTCCAGTGGGACAATTATAGTCCATGTTCGGCTACCTGGGAAGATGCATATGATATGCGTCAGTAGTTTCCTTATTTGTTTGATAGATTAGACATATAGATCTTGTCAGATAATTTTATTACTGCATTTATATATCGTACAACTTCAAGATGAAGTTTAAAACAAGAGGGGATGTATGTAACATCCCTCTCTTGCGAGCACATGTTCATGATTTATTCTTTGAGGACACTTGCGTGCAAGTGATTTGGTTATAGTACATGGTTATTTGGTTTGCTTATGGATTTGTATGATGATGTTGATGGTTTTGATTTAATGTTGTTTGACATATATGTATTAACAGATGTTATTAACAAGTTTTCCCTGAGTGTGTAGGACACTTGACAGATTATGGATGTCGATGGCATCAATGGACCTCCTTGGACTTTAGATTGAGTCAGGGAGTGGATTGTATTGGTTTGAGTATTTCATTTATGCATATGTGACAAATGATAAATTATAGTATGATTTTATATATGGATGATTAACAGTGTTTCGTTGATGGATACAGGATGACGAATGCTTGCTAATATAACTCACATAAGGAGTAAAGGGGTCATTCACATAGACCATATATTGAGGGAGAGGTGTGGCAGCATCCCTATCATAGCCTACTAGCACTCCCGCCATGGCTCAAATTGTAGGTTAATGATTACCTAGTTTGAGAGGTTCACGATGTCATGAGGGTAGACTGAGACAGTCGCTCATGAATATTCTAAGGGGCGTGCAATAAGTTGGAGTCCTTATTCCTTAGAAGCCCTTAGTCTCTCACAAGGTCGCTCGAATGGAGTGTTGACTCCAATGGTTGGACAACTACCAAAATGAGTCAAAGGAGAGTGGCACCCTTGGAGCACGGAGTGCATATTGAAGGGCACATCGCGTAAATAAAACTTGAGTCAATGAATCTAGGTGGCCTAGAAAACCTTGAAAGAATAATTTTAAACCTTGAAAATCTTTAGACCTTGTCTGATATGAATAATTAATGAGCAATTTATTACTTATAAATCCCCAATTGAAAGACTAAGCCTATTCAAAAATTAAGCCTAAGTCTAAGTTTGGTGAGAAGACTAAAACTAAATTATAAATTAAATATAAAGGGAATGAATTAAATCAAGTTAAGAATTAATAAAGGGTGAAATATATTTAAATATTTGATATAAGGCACATGTGTGCAAGAAAATATAAAAAGGGGCTTTTTAAAATAAGAAAGAAATAAACATGAAAGAATGTGTATGCATAGAAAGGTATCTAGAGTCTAGTTAACACTAGTCTAACTAGAAGAAGACTCCTATTTTAACTCAACTCATATTAGTAAGGTGTCAGTCATTAAATGGGAATAAG
>JASDQU010736676.1:124864-139400 GCA_032191745.1 Picea mariana | reverse complement strand
CCATCAGTGCCCAATTTTGCTTCGTCATGACATTGACCTCTGACCCTAAGTCGAGGACCACGTAGTCTATATCATATTATCCTATTTGAGCATTCAAGTGTAATTCCTTATTTGTCCTTCTTTTTTTAGCGATTTGGTGTACTTCCCTATTCAATAAGGGGTCTATCTTTCCTAGCTCATACTGTCTGATTAAATTTTGTAGTTCTTGTACAGCACACTCATCATGAATCAACTTAATACAAGTATATAGAAATTCCATGAGCTTGCTTACCTCTTTTCCTTCTCTTGGTGAAGCAGACTGATCAAATGCCTATGGAATTCCATGTTCCCTTACTTCTAGTTGTGTCTTTGATGAAGAGCCTTGGTCTTCTTTGAACTCTTTTCTTGCCTCCTCAAATATATGTCGTTATTTATTTGCATCAAAAGTTTGGGTCTTCTCTGTAGCTTTCCTTATTCCTGAGTCTTATGTAGTCTTTCCTTGGATCAGTCAGTCTTCTCCTGTAACAGTGCCTCCTCTAGTGATAAAAGTGACTCTAGGTTCTTCTCCGTGAGGTTAGGCATATATCAATTGCACTTGCGGAGGAGTTGCAATAGCTGCAAGTGGTACAAGGGTTATGGAAGTCCCTTGCTAGGTGTCCTGGTTGTGCTCAGTTATAACAGATTATCTATCCTCGACCTCGACCCATACCTCCTCCTCCTCCTCCTCCTCTGAATCCACCGCGAGGATTGAAGTTTCCTCTCCTAAGGGATTTATATTGCGTAGTGTTTCCTTCTTGATGTACTTCGCCTTGAATTTTGTATATGTCTCTTGACCTTTCATGCATGAGGTCATAATCCCTACAATGCCTATCATCATGTCCCACGGACTTACAGAACGTGCAATGCAAATTTGTGGGTGTCTGAACATATTTTTGCATGTAATATCACTCACCAGGGCGATGTCTATTTCGGCATACCTTGCACCAGGGTAAGGTGACTTGCTTCAAAGGGTTCAGGGCTCCCAAGGCTAAGTATTCATGAAATAGGGGGAAGTTCTCCTTGTCATGGCCTTATGATCTGCATCTGACACACCATATGTCTTCTCTTTTATCTTTCCCCTTGTCCTTCTTAATATCCTCGACCTACAGAGAAAAACTAGTTAGCTCACTCAAGATCTAACTCATACCTGAGCTGGATTCTCCCATAGGGACTGATTCTAACTTCATGGCGATCTCCATCACCTCACCCTGTGAAGCAATCTTTTGTTGCATCAGAGGAACTCTGATGTGTGGTAAAAGAGAAGCAATGAACCACTCTTTGTTCTTCTCATCTGGGATCTGAAAGTTCAATCGGCCTGTTAAGGTCTTAAATCTCTAATCGAATTCCCAAACAGGTTCGGCTACCTTCTGCTTGATCTCTTTCATCTCTGTAATACATTGTGATTCCAACTTGGGTTTCTTGAATTCTGCAGTCAACGCATTCTTGATCTGATTCAGTGGCTTAGGTTGTACAAGTCCTTGGACAAGCTTCATGTACCAGCTCAGTGCATGGTCCCTTAGGGTTGTACTAAACTGGGTTCTTTTAACAGCTTCGTCAGTGACATTCTTAATATTCCATACGACTTCACATAGGAACTAGTGTTCTCAATAAATTTAATAATCTCAAAATATTCCTCTGTCGAAGTTCCATTGGCATTCATAGGTATCTGGGTGAGATTTCCACATAGGTTTATCAGCTTTCATTTGAATAGTCTCATTCCTCCTTATGAAGGAATCATAGCAGGCCTCCCTATAGCTTCCTAGGTTCTCTCTGTCATGATATTCACCTATGTTTCCTCATCTAGAACACAGTCAATGTCGAAGTCTCCTATTCTCGATTCAAGGCATTCTTTTTCTTTGAATATCTCTAATAATCTGACATGTCGGTGGTCATTTAGGGTTTCTTTCATCTGTAGCAATACTTTCTTTGATTCTTTCTGGGGTTCTGTCATAATCTTATTTTTTGAATCAGTCCTAGGGTTTTCTTGTCTCATGTTCATTTCTTCAAGCTTAGCAAACATTCTAGGACATTCCAATACTTCATGGTCCATAGCTTTACAACAAAGACAACTAGGTCTTCTCCCAGGGCATTCCTTAGCAAGATGTATGGGTCTTCTACAACTGTAACAGAGGGTTAATCCTCTCTTTCTTTTAAATGATCCCCAGCCTTTCCTGTACTGTGCGCTAGGATCATGGTAGCTAACCTGCAAACATTTCTTTCTAGGGTCTTGCATACACTTATTAGTCCAAACATTTTTTCCATGCATAGGTATAACATATTTTTCACTATTCTTATCAGATCTACTCATATCAAATCTTATTTCATATATTAATACCCTAGTTTTCAAGCTAGGATAAAACATACCTAGATCCATATTTTTGAAACAAAAATTTCCACTTATCTTACTTCTACAGAGCACAAAGCTTTCAAATCTAGAACTTTTCAATATTCTTACCTTATCAGAGCACAAAGCTTTCAAATCTTACCTCTTTTCTTTAGATCAAAATTATTTTCCTGGCATAGAGCTTGTCAAACTAAGTATAGTGTTGCGCACTAGAGAAACGGATCTACGCACAGAGCTTTCACAATTTCAGGTCGGATATTTGCACAAAGATTATTCTTCCTCAGTTCCCAGCAATCACAGTTTCAGTTCCCAGCAACAGAACCATTTGTTGGCACAGGCGCAGACCCAGGGTTCAACGCTAATAGTGCACCAACAAAACCCTAACTACTGGCCCTTTCGGCTACCCTTGAGAAGCAGATGCAGTCTCACCCGAAGCAGATATGGGGGGGTTGCAGGACAAATATGTCTACAACCAAGGGACTTATCAAGTGGATTCAACACTAGAATAATATAGCATGCATATATCACTTATCAGATTAGATCTATTCCACACATCTATGAGATCTACCACATTAATGCAATAATAGTATAACAAGGAAAAAGAGCATAGCATCAATCACACACACAAGACAAGATGTACTTGGTTCACCCTCTCTCTAGGGATACGTCCACAGAACTGTGCTTTATAATTTATTAAGATGAATCATACAGTTCTTGTCTACGCTCTTAGCTAGCAGATCTTCTTTCTTCTTCTCTCTATCTCTCCCCTCCCTACACACCCAGCTGCAGGGTTGATCTTTGCACCCAGCTGAAGATATTACAATATAGAAGGCTCTTGTACTCAGCACTTCTCTCTCCCACGATGTTGCTCACTCGATCACACAATAACAATTACAACACCAACACTAGTAACAACAATGACAACAACCCATCTCATGTCCTCTTGACCTCTATTTATACATTACAATCACTCACTGACATCCTTAGGCCTAAACCTAGGTGTCAAAACCCTAGATACCAAAACCCTAGGTCAACTTGACCTGTGTTTTCAGGGCTTCGCTAGCTTGTCTTTCCTTCCTTCTCACACGGTGCTCCAAATCATCCAATGGTGGATTTTTTTTCTTGTTGAGTTGTCCACGATCCTTCTTCCTTGTTGATCTGTCATCCTCGATCTCCTCATCCAATGAATTGCTTCATTTTACTTCTCTCTGTCTTTTCTTCTCTTTTGCTCACTTCGACCCAGTAACAGTCACTGTGTCTTCCACGCAGTTCGCATTTTTCCTTTTCTTCCTTGATCTTCGCTTATTTCTATAACCAAGGGCCAACAATGATATTTTTATCTACAATAAAACATGAGAATGTCACATAGAGCTTGTTGATATATCCTTGCAACTCCTACAAAACTACCAACTATTAGTGAAACACTCCAAATGTGATTTTGGGGCTTAAAAGGTTGAATACTTGTGATCTGTAAATTTCCATGGATATTCCACTGGAATAGTCATATCAATAGATATTGCAATATTATGGAACCTTTTATTATTCAATTTATTTCCTTAGATCCTAGATTTATTATTACTATATTAATGCTCAAATTATTAAAATAAGTGAAATACAAAAATGAAAGAAACTGAGAAAATGAACACAACAATAACAAAAATGAACATAAGATGTGACCTTGGAAACCTGATACAAGAGAAAACCCAGCTAGAAAGTGAGGCATATGCTTTTCTCTCTCTTCTTCAAATATGAAAATGCAAACACAAAGAAAGGAGCACTCACTATGGAATTGAATTTGACATGTTGGCTTGAACTGTTGCTACAAAATCTTCTTCCTCATATATTATTCTCTCAAATCCCACTTCTATATGTTCTTATCAACTATGGAACAAGTATAATCCTAAAATAATGGAACCCCCTCTCTTCATAATGGCCTAGTATTTAACATAGCCTGATATCCATTTAGGGTTAGGGATTTTCATGCCTCAACCCTCAATGAGTGTTAGGTTTTAGAACTTCCAGAATATTCTCAAAATTATACACGTGACTAACCCCACATGTGTGAGTAATGGGGGATAACATGGAATCCACTTGATACCATGTTGGTCAACAAGGTAGGTCAACTTGCGAGAGGCATAAATTTTTCATACAAACACTGATTGAGGTGATTTTCACATCACTGGAAAGATTTCTAAGTGTAGAACAACATGAATGGGATGTGGGATATGCTTGAAAAAATTCAACCCCAAAAAGTTTCATTTGAATCACCTCAAAATGGATTTGGAATTTTCCAAACACTGAATATCCAAACTAGGACTTGCCACAAAAATGATCCTTGTAAGCCAATTCCTCCCATTTTTCACCCAAAAAGTACCAAGATAAATGAAAAATTATATAATGATCCATTATAGATCATACCTCCCCATTTAGGGAGGTTTTTGGTCCCCAAAATATTTTACTAAATGAGGTGTGGAAATTTTTCCTCTACCTTTTTTCTAGAGTGCCATTTTCCCTTACCTAGAAATTACCCTTTCAATCTGATCTGCCAGAAGTCATGTTTCCCTTGTTTGGTAGTTATGGAATTCTTCTAAAAAATTGTATCTTCTAGCAACTCTACCTAATGTTTTAGTTCTAATTCCTCTATGGTACATAGGACCTTCTCCTTAGTTTCCCGATCCAACATGGAAGGATCATAGAGTTTCATATTTTCCACATTCACTAATGAGTAAATGTTCATATATGGGGGTAGAATGAGTCTGTAGGAATTATCACCCACCTTATCCAATACATAAAAAGGACCATACCACAGTGATCTAGATTTTATAATCAGAACGAAATGAATACAGATTATTAACATGTTCTTAACACAAAATAACAGAAATACAGTGAAACTGGTTTTCTATTCAATAAGGAAATACATTGAAACTGTAAAATTCAGCGGAAACAAGCTTGTTGGAATGGTGGCGGCTTATCTCTGAGAAGAGATGTGATGGTTGCGCTCATTCACAAGAAGATGATTACAATGAGGCTATGAAGGCCTTTTTACAATAAACAGGAATGACAAAAACCCTAGGAGATGAAGTGCCAAAAGTCATGTGGGCCCCGTTTGGGTAAGTCAGTACATCAACTTCTCGAGGTCGTAACTTTTTCATACGATCTTCGTTTAAGGCGTATGATAGCCCATTGGAAAGGTATCATAGAGGAGATTCATTTTGGGGGCTCAATCATTCCTTTGGCTATAATTGAGAATATCTATCCCAAAAAACCTTCATTTAGGCCCTCAAAATGGCCCCGGAAGTTAAAACTGATAAAAATAGTAAATTGTCAAAATTGTCAGAAAACTATTTTGAGCCAGTTGGAAAAGGTGGGTGGCCACCAATATACACATAGATCAATCCTCCCTCCTTAGGAATAAATGGTATCCATTTCGTTGAGTTCTCCCATCAGATGAGGAAATTTCTGTTGAATTTGGCCCCTGGTGAGCCACTTGCCTTGGTGCAGGAGTTTCCCTGCTTTGATGACTCAATAAAGTTGGATCCTTTTGTTGTTGAGTGCCCTTGATCTGTTTGTCCACAATATGATTGTTGGATTCCTGTTGTATGCAGTCAGGGTTGAGCTCTATTGGTGTCAGCTGCTCTGCTACGTCTAAGGTCTCCAATAATGGTGGGAAATAAGGGTGAAGGAGATCCACGTTGAACACTGGGTGTAGGCCAAGGAAAGGAGGAATGTTGAGCTCAAAATAATTATCCCCCAAAGCCTTGGTGATGGTGTATGGCCCATAATGGAGTGGGAGAATATTCCTATGGGGTCTTGTAAGGCATTCTTTCTGCAAGTGCAACCAAACATTGTCGCCCACCTGAAACTTATGTGGCACCCGATGTTGATCATGGCGCTGCTTGTACTTGTCATTAGACTTCTGTAGGATATCCTAAACCTATTGGCGGATGTGTTGGATTTTCTCAATGAACCAGGTGTCTTTGTCAGCTTCAGTTGGAGTAGGAGATGAGTCAGTCAAGGTGACCGCAAGGGGAAGTGAAACATTTATGGAACCCAATGGTTGGAATCCCAACCCCATCTAAAAGGGGTTGTAGTCGGTTGAGCGATGCAGGGATTGGTTGTAGCTATGTTGAACATTGGGAAGGCTCTCATCCCATGTGTGAGGGTGCTTGGAATTATACATGTGAAGGATATGCATAATCATTCGATTGACAACCTCAGTTTGGCCATATGTTTGGGGGTGGAAGGTCGTGGATTTAGTGAGTTGGTGTCCAGCAGTGACCAAAGGCTCGACCAAAATGTGCTGAGAAATCGACTGTCCCGATTTGAGACAATGTTTTGTGGGATTCCAAAATGTACCCAGACTGGTTCAAAGAAGAGCTTGGAAGTGACCTTTGTTGTGATGTTCTTCTTGCAGGCAACCAGAATCGTTATCTTAGAAAAGCGATCAACAACCACAAAAACATAGTCATTTCCCTGCTTGGTGGATGGGAGGCCCGACATGTAGTCCATTGAGATTGATTCCCATGGCCTATTAGGAGTAGGAAGAGGGGTGTACAAGCCCTGTTTTTTAGTGGTTGGTTTGGAAATAGCACGGGCAATGCAAGACCCAATATACTTGTTGACTTCATGTCGAAGTTTCATCCAGTAGAAATGTTTCAATAGCATCGCCACTGTCTTTTCAATGCCAAAGTGTCCTGCCACCCAAATGTAGTGGGCTTCCCAGATCATCTTTGATCGCTCGCTTAATGGCACACAGATATGGCCCAGACGACACAACAACCCATCCTGAAGATGGAAATTATTGACAACTACATTTGCACCCAACATTTGGTAGGTGGTAGAAAATTCTGGGTCTGTCTCATAGAGTTGGGGCCATCTAGAGGTCTCATGGCCACAGGAGTCTAGCACCATAGTGAGTGTCACAACTGGCAGTCTGCTGAGGCAATCAGCAATGTGATTGGTGATTCATGTTTTATACTTGATGTTGATGTGTAATTGTTGCAAGTATGTGGACCACTTTTTATGGAAATCATTCTGCAATTTTCCTTTTGTCTGCATGAACTACAGTGGCTTATGATCAATGTGGATGATTGTCTCCTTCCCAAGAATGTAATGTCTCCACTGGCGGTGGGCTTGCACAATGGAGTACATTTCTTTGTCATAATTAGGGTACTTACGGATAGCATCTGATAGTGTCTCACTATGATAGGCCACGGGGTGGTCATGCTGAGTGACAACGACGCCCACCGCATAGTCTGAAGCATCTGTCTCAACCTCAAAGGGTTGTTGCAGGTCTAGTAGTGAAATTACTAGGGTTAAGCACAAGCGTTGCTTCAAATCGGTGAACACTTGTTGTTGGGACCGGACCCACGCAAATTTCGCCTTACCACCACCCCTGGTTATTTGGCTAAGGGCCCATGCAATATGGGAGAATACCAACACAAACCTGCGGTAGAAATTGGCAAGGCCCAAGAAGCTATGAATCTCAGTGAGTCTGGTTGGGGTTGGACAGTCATGGATGACTTGGATCTTAGATGAATCCACATGTACGCCATGCTTATCAATTATGTAGCCCAAGTACTGGACCCTGTCCATGCCGAAGGGGCATTTTTCCAAGTTGGCATATAGATTGTGTGGTCGCAGGGTGTGCAGAACCTGTTGAATACGCTGCAATTGTTTGGCCCAAGTCTTGGTGTAAATGAGAATGTCATCCAGATACACCACTACAAAAGTATTAGTGAATGGTCATAGGATATCGTCCATCATCCTCATGAAAGTGGTTGGAGCATTTGTCAAACCAAAGGGCATGACCAACCATTCAAAAAGGCCTTCCTTTGGCTTGAAGGCAGTTTTCCATACATATGTTTGTTCTATCGAGACCTGGTGCTAGCCAGACTTCAGATCAATCTTATTGAAGTATTTGGCCCCCATGAGTTGATCAAGGAGGTCGTCGATTCGGGGAATCGAGTACTGGTTTCTGACTATGATTTTATTCAGAGCCCGGTAATCAATGCAAAGTCGCTAGGTTGCATCTTTCTTCTATAATAGCACGATTGGGCTCCCGCAAGGTGATGAGATGAGACAGATGTGCCCCTTGTGGAGCAGTTCTTGGATCTGTCACTTGATCTCCTCATTATCTAATAGAGAGCAGTGATAGACTGGCCCATTGGGCAGCGGTGCGTCAGGGGTTAGATCGATGGGGTGCTTGATCTGGCAATGAAGAGGTACCTCGGTAGGTGAGCAGAAGATATCTGAGTATTCTTCCGCGACCTTATCTACTTGCTTCTGCTATGTGGAGAGGTTGGTCGCAGAGACCCTGGATGTGGCTGTGATCTTTCTCTTATTCTAAGAATGAATGACGAAGAAGACAAACTTCCCCGTCTGAGAGATGACCTTCCTGCATTGCTTAGCAGAGATCAAGGAAATAGCACTAGGTGGGACTGCCTCGGGTATCCTGTATAATTTCATGTTCAAAGTAATAATAACACTACGAGGCCTAGACTCATATACAACATGACGTTTCCATAAATAAGGTTGGCCCAAAAGAACATCACAAAATTCGAGAGGAGCAACATCACGCCATACCTCGTCTTTGAAGGGCTTGATGTCGTATGATAGTCAGCACTATTGGCTGACGCGGAGATCGCTTCCTTGGCAGGGCCATCCCATGGTGTAGGTTTATGGGTGTGGTGTTTTCGGCAGGTCCAGCCGCTTGAAGAACTCTTCTGAGATGAGGTTCTTTTGGCTACCGATATCCACTATGAAGCGCAGTGGGGTGCCTTTTACCCACATCTGTGAATGGAAGAGGCGTTCTCCTTCTTCTAGCTCATCTAGTTCATGAGGCTGGAGCTTGGTGGTAGCAATGGTGGCACTAGGTTATGCATCAATGATCTATCTTCCCCTTTTTGGTTCTGGCTCAGAGTCTGAACCTGCATATGATTCAGAGGCTTTCACTTCGTCCACTAGTGACTACTTTAAGTGACAGTCAGTAGTGTTATGCCAAGGGCTCTTATGGAAGTCGCACCACTTCCCGGTATCTTTGTTTGTCTTTCCAGTGTCCTTATTTTCTTGCGGTTTGGACTGGTTGTCCTGATATTGTCCATCTTTTCTTTGTCCTTTGTTCTGTGGGTTGGCACTGCCCTTTCTTGGCTTTTGTTGTGAGGGGTTCCCAGGCCCAAATTGCTGCTTCTTTTGTTTGAGCTTATGCTCGATTTTAACAGCATATCAGTAGGCCGCGCCCAAGGATGAGATGTCCAAAAATTCCATTTCAGTCTGGATGTATATATGCAGAGCATCCCAATACTTGAGAACCAGATGTCGCTCTAAATATTTGATACCCAACTTGGCGCGCAAGGTATGAAAGATATTCGTGAAATCTGGCACTGCTTGGTCTCTTTCTTGCCGCAATGTGGTCCATTTGGTATACAAGTCATCATAACTTCCGACAGGGTAGTATTGTTCCTTAATAGCATCCTTGAAGGAATCTTAGGTGGTCGTGACTGTAAATAATGAGGTTTTCTCTGTTTCCTTTTTCTCACATAAATTTTCCCACCAATCTTTGACATGGGGAATGGCTTTGAGGAGTGCAAAAGTAATATTTTCTCTATTTGAAAAGTTATGGATAGAAAAATACGCTTCTAGTATATTCAACCACTTGTCTATAGCATCTGCGTCTATATAAACTTCAAATATAGGAATATCAAAGTTTATTTGTACCTTGAAGGGGTGGAACCTCCACTCGAAGAAGATGTGTCGCTTGTTGGTAGCCGCTGAAGGATTTGTGCGAACCTATCCGTCATCTTGTTCCTTTGTTGCATGAGGGATTCCTCAATCAATAGTTTGAAAGGATATCCTGTCCCATCATATTTATTTTTTTCTACCATGAGAGGTCTCTTGGGTGTGCAAGATATTTTTTCCTCAAGAGAAACAAGCTCGAGACCCAACTCTTTGTACTCTGACCTCGTTGGGGACATGCATTAAGACGACAAGGAGAAGACCGCTCTGATACCATTGATCCGAATTTTATGAGCAGAACGAAATGACTACAGATTATTAACAGGTGCTTAACACAAAATAACAGAGATACAGTAAAACTAGTTTTCTATTCAATAAGGAAATAAGTTGAAACTGTAAAATGCAGCGGAAACAAGCTTGCTGGAATGGTGGCGGCTTATCTCTGAGAAGAGATGTGACGGTTTCGCTAATTCACAAGAAGATGATTACAATGAGGCTCTGAAGGCCTTTTTACAATAAACAGGAATGACAAAAAACTATACATCCAAAAACCTAACCCTAGGATATGAAGCGCCAAAAGTCATGCGGGCCCTGTTTGGGTAAGTTAGTACATCAACTTCCTGGGGTCATAACTTTTGCATACGATATCTGTTTTACGCATATGATAGCCTGTTGGAAAGGTATATTCGAGGAGATTTATTTTGGGGGATCAATCGTGCCATAGGATATCATTGAGAAGCTTGATCCCGAAAAACCTTCATTTAGGCCCTCAAAATGGCCCCGGAAGTTAAAACTACTAAAAATAGTAAATTGCCAAAATTGTCATAAAATTGTTTTGAGCCAATTGGAAAAGGTGGGTGGCCACCGATATCCACCTGGATCACACGGACCTTTTATCTTCTTACCAATACCATGTAGCCTTTGTTTTTCACCTACAACCAAACTATGTCTCCCACCTTGAATATTTTCTCAGTTCTATGTTGATCATGTCGGGCCTTGTACCTTTTATGTTGTTATGTGGCTTCTTCAACGTATCCTATACTTTCAAATGGATCTATTTAATATTTTAAACAAATTTATTCACTTTCAATGATTCTCCTATAATTTCTTCCATCACTCCTCCTTACTATCCATATACAACATCCAAGAGTGAAGGAAGCAAATACCCAAATCAAGTTTTGAAAAGGGACTTACTGGTATAGGTATGGACTGCTCTATTATAAGAGTGTTGAATATAAATTATATTTTCATCTTAGGAATTTGGATGCTTCTGAGTTTAACTCCTCAAAAGTTGAACCAAATTCATGTTGACTACTTCTATATACCCATCAGTATGTGGATGCAAAGTTGTATATCTCTTCAACATGGTGTCCATCTTTTCTCAAAGTGTAGTCTGAAAGGCATTGAGAAATATGGTATACATGTCTAATATTATCCTCCTTGGTATCTCAAAGTACACCTAGACCTATTCAAATAACGCATTTTCTTCTTATTGTACCTTGATGGTATTTTTACAAGGAATAAGAATTCACATCTTGTTGTACCTATCAACTATGACAAACATATAGTCATGTCCTTTCATGGTTTTTGGAAAACCACCCACAAAATCCATGGAAATACTTTCCCATGGTTAAGTGTGTTAGGTTCCTAACCCCTCAAATAGATAGAATAATATTTTTTACTATGTAATAAAGTATTTCATTAGTAAATAAGGCCTATGTAATAATGTGAACATGTTTGATGTAAGAAGACTTACAAGAAGGTTTCTCCTCTAGAAATTCCTTCCTATAGAAGGTTCTCAAGAAGATATAAATAGTATAAATAGGGGTAGAAAGCATGGAAAATGTTGTCTTGTGAAAGCATTTGTTCTCAAGATCTACTCTATTAGAGGTTTCCCCCTCGAAGAGGCAAGTGAACTATGTGTTGGAACATGTGGTTCCATCATAAACCTCACCTTGTTGGTTGATTGGGTCGACAACCAACTAAAATGGTGGTTGACCATGTCCACTTAGGATCCCCAATCCTCGTTTTCATGGACAAGTGCGACCAACTTCACCTAGTCTTATTAGTTTGGTCCATGACTGAAACTTGTTTACAAACAATCCTATGATTGGTCTATCATCATCGGAATATCTATTTTTCTCTTATGGAGCATGCTCATGCTTAAGTTCTATGGTTTCTTTAGATACCACCTCTGATCTTGGATTTTTTCTTCTATGTGTTTAATTCCTGTCTCAACATGGTATTAGAGCCGATGGTTCCTTGATATAGGGTTCGTAGAGAAAGAATCGGATGAAAATGAGATAGCATTGTCTCTTTATGGTTATTTTGGGCATAAATATCCTTGTCATGTGTTTTATTGAAGCAGTTCAACCATTTAATGGTTGAGCGAATCAATTGAAGGAAACCCTTCATTTACCGTATGTGCTCTGCATATCAAGTGTATTCCTTAGCTGTCAAAAATTGTTGGGCTTATGGTGAAGCCACTCTACGGGACCATGCAAGAATTTATTTTGACCCATTTAAGGCTCAACTTGGCCATGTTTAGGACTCGACTTGACTGTAGCACCCCTCAGTGTCGACTTGGAACTCCCCTCAACCGGTGAAATGTTTGGCATCCAACCAGTGACAACACGCTTGCGTGTGTCTTTCACCTAGACTCAAGGTTTTGTTTCTTTTCGACCGAATGAATGTATGGTGCCCTAGAATATCTTTGACCCAACTAGTGTAGAAGGTCTTTATGGTAGTCGAGGCATTTGACTCATAAACCCAACATAAAGCGAATAAACCTTTATATACCTCACTCTTCTTCATCTTGTATCTGTCAACTAGAAGTCTGCTCGAGTTGTAGAATTGGTCGACTCGACCAACCCTCATGGATTCAATATTTTTTGTGCTCTAGACTAGAGTAAAGGAAGACTTGACCAACCCCCGATTTGGCTATGATCGAAACCCTCAGATAGTGGCTTGACGGCTCGACGAGAAGGCAAACTTATCTCACTTATAATTCTTATGGCTCTACATGACCACATATCCTTTTCTTTTGGATGGATTCCCTAGCCTTTGTGTCAACCACTCGGAATCTCACCATATAGAAATGCATTGCATCGACTCGACTGGATAGATTGCTTTCCAAGAAGAAGTGAAGAAGGGACATCGTCTAGCTTGATACGACCTATGTAATTGTTGATGCGTGGATAAATTCTAGGAATGCATGCATGAACAACCCTACATTATTTGTTGAATAAGAGGTAGATATCCCATTGGAGATACATCGATGAATGGTAAGACAGATTTCTTATTTTGTTCAACTTCCATTCCACCATATTTTTCTATAGATTTAGTGCTTGGAACTTACCCTTCGTCAAAAATGGGCATGTTGGATGAAGATGAATTTATGGTGCTTCAAAAACTAGAGGAGATTCGCGAGAAGAAGACCATTTCCTTGGAAGAATCTCAAAACTAACTTCGTGCAGAATTCATGTCCTTGCAAAATGTCGTTACACAGTTGCAAACTGGAAATCAATGCTTGAGTAGTGAATTGAAGACATCCCAAACCTATTTGGAAGATGAGGACTCCCTCTTTCAAACCAGCCTTCTGTAGCGGTTTGATGAAAAGTATACAAAACTTTTTGACCTATAACATACAATGGAAACCATTTTTCAAGATGTGGTGGATGATTTTGGCGATAAAACTAATCGTGTCGATGATCTCATGAAGGAGGTGAAATCCCTTTCTCATGAAAATGTTGCCTTGAAGATAGAGAATGTAGGACTAAAAAATCAATTAAAGACTACAGAAAACATGTTCCATACTACTGTGACTAAGCACTCCATAAGGGTTACTTCCATGGGGAACATTGCACAAGATTTTTCTAGACTCTTGTAGCCAAATTTTAGGAAAAGTATGACCTTATTGAATACTTGGAAGAAGAAGTGAAAGATCTTCCTCATCCAAATCAATGCATACTGAAAATTACACAGTTGCAGACTGAAAATCAATGCTTGAGCAGTGAATTGAAGACATCCCACACCTAGTTGGAAGATGAGGCTTCCCTCTTTCAAACCAACCTTTTGCAGGGGTTTGATGAAAAATCTACAAAGATGTTTTACCTTGAACATACAATGGAAACCATTTTTCAAGATCTGGTGGATGATTTTGGCGATAAAACTATTCTTGTTGATGATCTCGTGAACAAGGTGAAATCTCTTTCTCATGAAAATGTTTACTTGAAAATAGAGAATGTAGGACTAAAAAATCAGTGAAAGACTACAAAAAACATGTTCCATACTACTATGACTAAGCATTCCATAAGGGTTACTTCCATGGGGAACATTGTGCAAGATTTTTCTAGACTCGTGTAGACAAATTTAGGAAAAGTATGACCTTCTTGAATACTTGGAAGAAGAAGTGAAAGCTCTTCCTCATCCAAGATTGAG
>JASDQU010736676.1:108658-119267 GCA_032191745.1 Picea mariana | reverse complement strand
AAAGACTACAAAAAACATGTTCCATACTACTATGACTAAGCATTCCATAAGGGTTACTTCCATGGGGAACATTGTGCAAGATTTTTCTAGACTCGTGTAGACAAATTTAGGAAAAGTATGACCTTCTTGAATACTTGGAAGAAGAAGTGAAAGCTCTTCCTCATCCAAGATTGAGCACATATGTCAACCAATCGATGGAAAAAAATACCCAGCTGACTCGTGAGGTTTCCCACTTGCTAGCCTCCATTGATGAGCTTAGTAAAAAATATACTCCTCTTCAAGAAGATAACAATCGACTATTTGACGAATATCGGGAATTCAATGAATATTATGATGTTGTATTGTTGCAGATCACTGAGAAGGATGAGACTCTTCAAGGCTTGCAGGATTGCAAACAGAACCTTGAAGAACAATTTTTCCAACTGCAGAATGCTGAGAAGACTAATGAGAAGAATATTGTTGTTGTTGAGATTTCAGGATCACATATTTCTTCTTCCRCCATTGTTGCTAGTCTAGTTGTGTTTTAGAAGAATGTTGATGTTTTTGAGCTTCCAAGATCACCCATTTCTTCTCCAACCCCTATTGATATTTGTAAGAAATATGTTGTTGATTTATGTTTTAAAACTAATAATTGTGTTGTTTCGCCCAGCTTTGAAAAACACACTACAGGTGTAGGGTCCTGAATACTCAGTAAGATGGGATATACTAAAGGAGGACTTGGGAAGAATGGGCAGGGTATTGCTTCCCTTAATACGCCTAAGATAAAGTCTCTAAGAACAGGTCTTGGATATGATGCTAATGTTGCCTCCTTTCCTACACCTACCGTTGTTGCACATGGTAGTTTTGTTCATTGCAGGTGCAGTTCGAACTAATTTTCCAGCAGAGCAATCTACTGAACCAATTGATGAGATGGTTGTTCCTAACATGCAAGAAGTTGAGAATATTATTGTCAATGACATTGTTGTTGATATACTGGGTTTTTCTACTCCTGAGAGTACACCAGACCCTGAGCCTATATCTCTTGATCAGCGAGCACATAACTATGTTCCTTTTCATCATCCTCACCATAGAAATTGAAGGAATGGAAATCATGCTTTTAGATATTTACAGAAGAGATGTGAATGACAGAACCATGGATCAGTAACGATTATAATAATCAATTGTGGTTGGATTGATGAGTGGTCATGGGCACATCTGACCAGATGTCTAAAGAGTTCTTATCATTTTGTTTCGTCAGTTGTACATATGTACAACACTCCTCTTCATTATTGATTTCTTTGTAGTGTTCGACCACAGGATCAACCCGACTTGACATTCGATCGAATTTTGACTGGGATATTGGTCGACCACAAGATTGACCCGACTTGACAGTTGACTAGAATTTTTTAATTTTGCATTTGTCAACTAGGTTTCGCCTAGATATTGTCCATCGACTAGCGTTTTCGACGAATATCCTTTGTTGATACTTTGATCCCTCATCTATATTTAAGGGGGGGAGTAATTGTAGTTGTCGATTTGTGAACCCAACTAATGTTCCTGGATTTGTTGAGACTGACCAAACCATGTTCGACTATGTCGTTGGGAGATGTACTTCTGCTTATTGTACCTGATATAGAGACTTTCTATCTTGGAAAACACTGTTGGATTGAAAAATACTGACTATATTGGTGTGTTCTTATCTAGTCGATTGATCGACTGGATGGTGTTGTATTGTTGTCTAGTCGACTCACTGAATGGGACCGTGTTTGGACAGTGTATTTTGCAACTAGTTTTCAATGTATGATTGCTCTTTTGGCCTTAATCCATGTTGATGGTGATCAGACTTCCTCGGGAATGTTGTTGTATCGTCTTGTGATCATCTTTTGTAGTTCGAACAAATTTAAGGGGGGGAAGCTATGAAATTTTTTTTCCTCCAAGATGAGTTTATGAGGGGGTGTTGGAACATGTGGTTCCATCATAAACCTCACATTGTGAATTGAGTGGGTCGACGGTCGATTAAGATGGTGGTTGACCATGTCCACTACGGATCCTCGATCCATGTTTTCATGGACGGGTGAAACCAACTTCACCCGAGCTTATTGGTTTGGTCCATGACCGAAACCTATTTATAGATGATCCTATGATCAATCTATCATCATCGAAATATCCATTTATCTCTCATGGAGCATGATCATGATTTAGTGCTACGGTGTCTTTAGATACCCCCTCTTATCTAGAATTTGTTCTTCTTTGTATTTAATCCTTGTCTCAACACTTTTCTTTCAAGATAATAAAGGTATCATATTTTGGATGTATTGTATCGTTGTGCTTACTATTTTTTTATTTATGCTAATTATTTTGATAAAAATTGTGCTACTACTCTGCATATTTCCTTCTAGTACCTTATAAGTGGTATCAAAGCTCTTTCCTCTACATATTTTTTAGAAAACAAAATTAGGTTAGAGACATGTTCCAGCATCTATAAAATGATTTGTCATTAAGAAAGTAAAACTACGGTTGGGTAAGAATACACACAGTAATTATACATGGTTTCACCTTTTTGGAAACCCATGAAACCCCTGTTGGTACCCCTTCGAATAGGTATTGCATCAGACAGCACTAGTACACAAACTTTCACTCCCACATACCCTCGGGTATATCGAGAGTCGCATAGGTATCTGTTATCACTCCAGGTGTCCTTCTAGGTTGTAGCTCAAAGAAGCCTGGTAACTTAACTATTTTCTTAATTATTCTCTCAATTGGATCAAGTCAGATGACTAAATCAGACCTGCTCTCTCAAACATGCATAAACATAACCATATGACAAGGCTTTTAACTATCACTGTTCAGAGGGTTTGTAAATAAGTGGATGTATGGAGAATTCTTACTATGCTAGCAGACTCACACATAAAGATACATGAATGGCCAGTCACAATGAGTAAATGATATTTGCAATTCAATTCATCAAAGAAAAGATAGGATGACAACTATCAGGATTTAGACAAACAGAATAAGCATGAATTAAACATCCATGTGCAAATATAGAATAGACAGGAAAATGTAAATCTGAACAGGTAATTTAAAAAGAAGCTTGTATTAACTGATCTACAAATGAGAATATTAAGTACAGAGTGTGAAAAATTCCCCAAGGTTGAACCCTTCTTCATTAGAATTCATAGGCTTTATAGCCTTTACAAAATAATTCAAGATCCTATAAAAATGGATCTGATATGCTAAAAATAGAACTCAATTATAACAACTTTACAAAATATCTAGATCAGATTCTATTCCAAAGAGTAAATGATATTTAGTCTTCCACATATTCGACACCTGCAGAGGTCTTCTGGGAGACGATGAGGTAGCTTGACTCCTTCTTCAACGCTTGTAGTTGATCTTTAAGTGAATAGGATAACCTTAAACCTATTTCCTTTGCATATGCCTTGAATCTTTGAGAATTTGTGGAAACCTTTAACAAAAATGATGTAAATGATTTGATTTGAAACCTCCTTTGATCATTTGTCTTCAAAATCTATGTCTCGAACAAAAATTTGCCTTTTACATGTTTCTGCAGTTTCGGCGGCTTACAGGTATGAAACAGGTATGAATTAGCTGCCGAAAGTGTTGGGATTCGGCAACTTATTTCATCTTTGAAAACGGTTTAAGCCACCGAAAGTGCAGGTTTTGGAAAAATGCAAAATCTTCAAAATTGAGAGTTGTTTAACCTGTCTACCTGCAAGAATATTCATGTAGCTTCTCAGTTGTTTCAGCTAAGACCTCGAGATCTGAGCGAGTATTAAGTTTGGTGGTCAAGAATTTAATTTTGATGTTTAGGAATCCAATCCTCTTGGCGAGTTTGTGATTTTTCCTAATTACCCTTTTCTTTCTCCTCTTCTTCTTCACATGCATGAGTGCCAATATTTCAAAGGCATATCTGGTCTCAGCAGCTGTCTGGGTTAAAATATCATACTTGGATTTAATGACCCTCTCCAATACCTCATACTCTGTAATCTTGTCTTTCAATCTCTGTATCTTCATTGACTTGCTTGCTTTCCTTCTGGTGGATGATTCAGGTTCATCATGACTGGGAAATGCTTCAGTCATTTGTGTGTCTTCCATGGTTGCCTCCATGTCTTGATATACTGGAATTTCTTCTTCCCTCGGTTCAGACTCAGAATCTGAATAGGGCAGATTCAAAATGTTTTTCTGCTTAACATGGCCTTGGTATTCTAGCATCTCACTGAAATCCAATTTCTTCTTCCACCATTGTTGTTATTCTAGTTGTTTTTTAGAAGAATGTTGATGTTTTTGAGCTGCCAAGCTCACCCATTTATTCTCCAACCCCTGTTGATATTTGTAAGAAATATGTTGTTGATTTATGTTTTAAAACTAATTATTGTGTTGTTTCGCCCAGCTTTGAAAAACACACTACAGGTGTAGGGTCCCGAATACTCAGTAAGATGGGATATACTGAAGGAGGACTTGGGAAGAATGGAAAATGCATTGCTTCCCTTACTACACCTAAGATAAAGTCTCTAAAAACAGGTCTTGGATATGATGCTAATGTTGCCTCCTTGCCTACACCTACCCTTGTTGCACATGGTAGTTTTGTTCATTGCGGGTGGAGTTCGAACTAATTTTCCAGCAAAGCAATCTACTGAACCAATTGATGAAATGGTTGTTCCTAACATGCAAGAAGTTGAGAATATTATCGCCAATGACATTGTTGTTGATATACTGGTTTTTTCTACTCCCGAGATTACACCAGACCCTGAGCCTATATCTCTTGATCAGCGAGCACATAACTATGTTCCTTTTCATCATCCTCACCATAGAAATCAAAGGAATAGAAATCATGCTTTTAGATATTTGCAGAAGAGATGTGAATGGTAGAACCATGGATTAGTAACGATTATAATAATCAATTATGGTTGGATTGATGAGTGGTCATGGGCACATCTGACCAGATGTTTACAGAGTTCTCATCATTTTGTTTCTTCAGTTGTACGAATGTACAACACTCCTCTTCACTATTGATTTCTTTGTAGTGTTCGACCACAGGATCAACCCGACTTGACATTCGATCGAGTTTTGACTGGGATATTGGTCGACCACAAGATTGACCCGACTTGACAGTTGACTAGAATTTTTCAATTTTGCATTCGTCAACTAGGTTTCGCCTAGCTATTGTCCATTGACTAGTGTTTTCGACGAATATCCTTTGTTGATACTTTGATCCCTCATCTATATTTAAGGGGGGGAGTAATTGTAGTTGTCGATTTGTGAACCCAACTAATGTTCCTGGATTTTTTGAGACTGACCAAACCATGTTCGACTATGTCGTTGGGAGATGTACTTCTGCTTATTGTACCTGATATAGAGACTTTCTATCTTGGAAAACACCGTTGGATTGAAAAAGACTGATTATATTGGTGTGTTCTTATCTAGTCGACTGATCGACTGGATGGTATTGTATTGTTGTCTAGTCGACTCACTGAATGGGACCGTGTTTGGACAGTGTATTTTGCAACTAGTTTTCAATGTATGATTGTTATTTTGGCCTTAATCCATGTTGATGGTGATCAGACTTCCTCGGGAATGTTGTTGTATCGTCTTGTGATCATCTTTTATAGTTCGAACAAATTTAGGGGGGGAAGTTATGGAATGTTTTTTTCCTCCAAGATGAGTTTATGAGGGGGTGTTGGAACATGTGGTTCCATCATAAACCTCGCCTTGTGAATTGAGTGGGTCAACCAAGTCTTTGGGTCAGCAGTCGATTAAGATGGTGGTTGACCATGTCCACTTCGGATCCTCGATCCACGTTTTCATGGACGGGTGCAACCAACTTCACTTGAGCTTATTGGTTTGGTCCATGACCGAAACCTATTTATAGATGATCCTATGATCAATCTATCATCATCGAAATATCCATTTCTCTCTCATGGAGCATGATCATGCTTTAGTGCTACGGTGTCATTAGATACCCCCTCTTATCTAGAATTTGTTCTTCTCTATATTTAATCCTTGTCTCAACACTTTTCTTTCAAGATAATAAAGGTATCATATTTTTGATCTATTGTGTCGTTGTGCTTACTATTTTTTTCTTTATGTTAATTATTGTGATAAAAATTGTGCTACTACTCTGCATATTTCCTTCTAGTACCTTATAAGTTGTATCAAATATCTTTCCTCTACATATCTTTTAGAAAACAAAATTATGTTAGAGACAAGTTCCAACATCTATAAAATGATTTGTCGTTAAGCAAGTAAAACTACGGTTGGGTAAGAATACACACAATAATTACACATGGTTTCACCTTGTTGGAAACCCATGTAACCCTTATTGGTATCCCTTCGAATAGGTATTGAATCAGACAGCACTAGTACACAAACTTTCACTCCCACATACCCTCGGGTATATTGAGAGTTGCATAGGTATCCTTAAACTATAAATATCTCATCCAATCAACCGTCTGACTGTTATAGTTTCATGGAGAATAGCACTCGGGGATATTACTCTTGCATATCTGGGTAATCGGATAGTACAATTATGGTACAGTTAACCCTCCTTAGTTAGATCCTTGAGATATTGGGTCGAGTACTATTGTTGGACATGTAAATAGATTAGAGAGATATAGCACAGGGCACTCATTTATCCTTAGGAACCCTAAAAACCCTAACCCTTGCTACCAGAACAGAAATAGTGTTGAAATTTTTCACATCCAGTGTGGGTAACCCTACTTCCTACATCTAGGTTGTGAAATTCCTACACAATATTCATTATTAAGAATTTGGGAATTATTTCATTGTAGTATTATTTAAACCAGAGTATAACTCTACATGAGTTAAAAAAAACAAGTATAATGGTCCCACTCTCACCCTTATTTGGGACCTATCTCATTGGATTCCTCTCTTTGCACTGATCGAAGTGGTACCCCTCTCTCGTAAGACTGTTTTTGTGGACCCACCCACTCTCATGGACACCCTTATTTGGGACCCATCTCATTATATTCATGTTTTTGTGTTGATCACATTGACACCAATATTTTCTCAACCCTTTTTATGCAGACCCACCATCCCTATTCTTGCCATCTTATCTCCCTAATGGCCACCCACAACCAAGAATTTTAAAACCGCCTCATTGCCCTGGACAAGTCCTTCAACAACCTCGAAAATGCATTCAAAACAATGCAAGCCAAGAACAATCACAATATCACTCAAGTTACTTTTGAAATTGCTACCATAAATTCTAGGCTCTCTACCGATATGAAATATCTAACTGCGATGTTTCGTCAATCCCATGTCCCTATCTCCTCTGAAAAACCTTAACACCAAGAGGGCATTGACTCATCCTATTCTATGGCATTTCATTCTAACCCCCTTACTCATGACCTACGTCTTCCAAAATTTGACGTGAATAAATTTGGTGGCTCAGACCCCACAGGGTGTGTCACTCAAATGGAACATTATGTTGCATTGCATGGAATCACTGATGAATTGATCAAAATTATTGTCAATGTCATTTATTTAGATTCAGAACACTGGAAATGGTAGCAATAACATACAAATTCACATTGAGGGTATATTGCTTGGACCCAATTTGTGGCAGACCTTTATGAACACTTTGACATAGACACCCATCATTTGGGTTGTTTGACCAAGCTTAACTAGTTTGGTACATTTGAAGTCTACATCACTACTTTTGAGCAATTGGATTTTCGAACTAAAGGCATGTCAAACTCCTTCTTTCGTGAATGATTTATTAGTGGCCTCAAGGATGGCATACAAGCTCATGTCCTAATGGCTCGCCCCCAAAACTAGATTGAAGCTACTCACCAAACCAAGGAATCATGGCAAGTAGTCTCTTCTCAAATTAAAATTCCATCCTTTATTCCATGTTCTTTCCCCAACAATATAATTCCTCCTTTCCCTCCTATTAAGTTCCAAAAATTAACCATGGAATAAATGGTTGAATGCCAACTTAGGGGACTTTGCTACAACTGTGATGAAAATTATTTTTCGAGGCACAAATGTAAGGAGAAAAACAAATTATGGCCATCTTTTAGGACATTTCTAAATATGATGGTGATGTTTCCCCTCCTGAAGCATTTCCCCAGGCCAATGATAACAGCCATCCCTTTGATACACCATAGGTTGAACCCCTCATATATCTGCATGCTCTCATTGGTATCTCAGCTCCCAAAAACCTTAAGTTTATAATTGGCTATATCAAGCATCGGAAAGTCATTATCCTCATAGATAGTGGCAACACCCATAATCGTATTCATCATTGAATTGCTCAAGAGACCCTTTGTTATATCCATGTAGTCAATAACTTCCAAATCATTATTGCTAATGGAAATTCCATGAAATGTGGGGGTAGTTGTGAAAATGTATGCCTGCAAATTGGTCATTATAATTTGAAATCCCACATGTTTGCTATTAAAATGGGAAGTTGCAACATTGTTCTAGGTTTTGAATGGTTACACACACTAAGCCCCATCACCATGGACTTCAAGGAATTATACATGAGTTTCCAACAGGATGGACATCAATACAAGTTCCAAGAAATCATGATAGGTTCCCTAGAGATTTTTCATTTCACGTTGAATGAAGAAACTCCTCAAAAAGGATCATTCTAACATTATTTCCCAATTCCATGGCATTCAAGCAGTTGAGACTCCCTCACCCACTATTCATCTCGACATGCTACTTATCCTCTCCAAACACCAATCTGCTTTTGACAAACCCCAATGACTCCCACCCTCTTGTGGCCCCCATGATCATTCCATTCCACCTATCCTTGGTAGTCTTCCTCCCAATGTTTGTCTTTATCCTCACCCATTTTCCCAAAAAAACGAAATTCAAAAAAAATGTTCAAGAATTATTAGCTATGTGTGTCATCTACCCTAGTACAAGTCATTATTCTTCTTCATGATCATGGTACTCAAGAAAAAATGCACATGACACATGTGCCCTAATTTTTAATCCCTCGACAAAATTACCATCAAAAATAACTTTTGCATTCCCATCATTAATGACCTTTTGGATGAACTGAGTGATGCTCAATTATTTACCAAACTTGATCTATGTTATGGCTACCAGCAGATAAGAATGAAGGAGGTTGATATTCCCAAAACTTTCTTTCATACTCATGAAGGAAATTATCAGTTATTGGCCATGCCCTTCGGCCTGTGTAATGTACCCTCCACTTTCCAAAGCATCATGAATCATGTCTTTCGTCGTTTCCTCCATCATGTTGTACTGGTCTTCTTTGAAGATATCCGTATTTATAGTAAAACTTGGAAATCCCATCTTTCCCATGTGGATCAAGTCTTACACTTATTGTCTCAACATCAACTCTTTCTAAAACAGTCCAAATGTTCCTTTGGAGCTTCTGAAGTAGAATATCTGGGATATATTGTTCGTTAGAATCGTTTCAATGTAGATCCTAAGAAAAAAGAAGTTATGAAGGATTGGCCCCTCTCTAAAACTCTTAAAATTTTGTGAGGTTTCCTTAGTTTAACTGGATATTTTCGAAATTTTGTTCATAAATATAGAAAAATTGTAGCCCCAATCGCTTCCCTCCTTAAGAATAATTATTTCAGTTGGAATACATTCAATGATCAATCCTTCCAATATTTGAAAGAGGCTATGTGTACAACTCCAGTTCAGGTCATTCTCGACTTCACAAAGACTTTTATTTTGGAGTGTGACGCTTCTGGGAAATGCATTTGGGAATTTTTCATACAAGAAGGAAGACCATTGGCCTTCAATAGTAAACAACTTTCTAAGAGACACTAGGGTGAATCCATCTATGAAAAAGAAATGTTTTTTATTTTGCATGTGATGGATATCTGGTGTCCTTACTTTCTTGGGCAATGCTTCCAAATTAAAATTGATCATCATAGCCTCAAATGTTTTTTGGAACAAATCATTTCATCCCCTGAGAAACATAAGTGGTTGACCAAACTGCTCAGATATGATTATGAGATCATTTTACAAGAAGGGAAAAGAGAATGTGGTTGTTGATGCCCTTTCCAAGAAATATGAAGAAGAAGGATTCATCTTTTCACTCTCCTTTATTGTAGCCTATTGGTTAAAAGCAGTCTACCAGGAATGGTTCCAATATCCCAACTCTCTATCATAATCCAACAATTGTAACAAGAAACTAATGCATCTTCGGGATACTCTTGGAAAAATGAGAATCTTCGTTATAAAGGCCTCTTGTATTTGAGCAAGCAATCCCACTTTAAATCCATCGTGCTCTATGAACTTCATGCTTTTCCAACAACAGAGCATTCTTGCTTTCACAAAACATACGAATGAATCAAACGTTCCTTTTCCTAGGAAAGAATGAAGCGGGACATATTCACTTTTGTGTCCAAATGTGATACTTTCCAATGCAACAAGGGAGAAACAATAAAAACTCCGAACACACTACAACCTCTCCCTATTCTACCTTCTATGTGGATCGATATCTCTATGGACTTCCTTTTCTGATTACCCAAACATGGAAATAAATTAGTCATCATGGTTTTGGTTGATTTCCTTTCAAAATATGCTCATTTTTTTGCCCTCCAACACCCATTGAAAGCCTCCATAGTGACTCAAGTTTTCCTAGATAATATCT
>JASDQU010736676.1:19647-32640 GCA_032191745.1 Picea mariana | reverse complement strand
TTGGATGTACTCATCTTCTGGAAGATTTACCTGTGTCAAAAAGGCATCAAAGCTCATCATTTCGTCAAATCCCCCTTCTTCTAGAAATGTGAACAATGATTTAGATTTCTCAACAACAACATTTTTCTCTACACTAACTAGCTCTATGATTCTTGTAGCTCTCATTGGCGGCACGGGAAAGTTGTATCTGCAATGTGAGTTTTTTCGTTTTCTACAACTTCTTGTATGGTAATGTCTATGGACTTTTGCAAGTTCTGGATCCAAATGCTCTGTGTTGCATGTTATGTATTTATCCACAAATTGTTCGATCTCTGAATTGTTATCGGCTCCGTACACTGGTGCATCCTCTATCTACAACAGTGTGTGGTCATGTTCATTTTCCCTATTCTGGAATTCAGTGACAAAAAAATAGTCCGATATTTTTCCGAAAAACATTTCATCATGGCATATCAATTGTCTCAAAGCATTTATTCTATGTCTATAGTAGCGAGAATATGTCACCATGTATTTTCTTATGAGGTAGTCAATGTCGTTATTTTCCAGTGTATCGGTTTCTTTTTTACGTTTCTTGTTCTTATGCAAGTCAGATACCGCAACCACCAATGGATCCCAGCAGTGCTCTGCACTTGTAAATGTGACGAAAAATGTTGGCGGCCCTAATTGTCGGATCATTGCAAAAATATTTTTTTTGTTTTGTTGCAAATAGTCAGGAGGGGTGCGGATGTTTTTGAAATCTATGTATCCAATATCAGATTTCAGATTTTTTTCTAGGTTAACTTTGTACTTCACATCCTTCACGAACAACTTTCTTCCTTGTAACTCATTTTCTTATTCGGGCCCACATGCAGGACAGAACTTGCTGGATTATTATGCGCATTATCTTGAAAAACAAATTTGTTATGTGACAGGAGAAACAACTGCTTGAATGTAGCAGCTCCCATCGAACTATTTTATGATAACTTAATCATTCTGTAATATCAGTTCCACGTGGATCTCCATAGAAGAGTGTTGGAAAGTTCATTTCCTCAACGAATTTGTCCTTGAATATTCCAAATGGACGTTGCCCCTCGGTAGGTGCAATTTCGACAATTTTGTCTTACAAGTCACAAATGCATTGTGAATCAGTGAATCCATGCACCAATGTTTCAGCAGTGGTTTCATTGTCTGATTCATCACTTGCATCAAAATCACTAGGATTTAAGAGTATCTACAGAGTTGCCATGTTCTTCTGCGAGAACATTGTTCCAGTTGGCATTTATACAAATGTTCTCTGCTTTGTTGCTTTGTACAGGGCTCTGGAACATAATTCATTTAATGCTTTCATAACAGCATGTACATGCACTTTGCCTGTCTGATAAGCATTTTTGTATCGCAAGCGTCTTTTCAGAGCCACAGCAATTGTAATTGTATTGTTAATAGATTGTGGCAACGCTTTTTGCACAACATCTAGCTGAACAGGCACATTAATAATTGATCTTGTTAAGCCCATCTGGGGTCGTTTATAGCCCCAAGATCTGATTTGGGCAAATGCAATTTGCAGAGACACAAGTCTCTCCTCGAGTTCCGTAAGTGCACTTACATCTGCTAGTGCTATATTACATCTTATTCGGTCAGGGGTTGCAAACTGTGGCAATTTTCCATTTTCAAGTGATCATTTGCATGGAAGACAAACTTTCGCACTGGAAAATGGTTTATTTTGGGCTGTCAAGCGGAGGTATTCTGCTTGCAAATCAGGTGTGAAAAACTTACTACTTTTTTAAAAATTCAATTGTTCACAAATTGCACATGCAATAGAAGGAGTGTCTTTAATTTGTTTCATGTAGTTATGTCTTGCATTTTTCTTTCGCAGGGAAGTATTCGTAGAAATTGTTTCCTGGTTTTCATTGTTGCAACTGCATGGTGTTGCTTGTAGATCACGAACGCGTACAGTTGCATCACCATTCTCGGATATGCAATCGCACATGTTTATGCTTTGTTTTGCACGAACAAATTTCTTTACATTGTGATATGTGAGTTTCTTTCTAAAAAGAAGTGTAGCAATGTGTTTTTTTCTCTCACGCGTGACCTTTTTCAAGTTGTGGTAACTTAGTCTACGTTTCTTGCCCAAGGGCAGGATGAGTTGCTGGCAACTGGGATGGATTTCACTTTCACCCAGTTTCTGATAAACTACTTTACGTTTTTTGTTCAAGGTCTCTATGACCTTATCAGAAGTCGGACGAATTTGACGAATAATTTTTTTCAAATTGTGATAACTTACTATAAGTTTTTTGTCTAAGCCGTCTATGGCCTCATCACAACTGTCATGAATTTTACGCATGTTTTTTTTGTTCAAGCCCTATCTGCCCATATCGCAACTTGGAGGACTTTCATTTTCACAAAAAAGCATTCCACATGTATGCAAATTCGATGTCGTTTGGGTGGCATGGACAGCCAACCCTGAACTACCGATATGTGTAAGCAAAGGTTCATAATGGATATGTGTTGTATCTGTTTTCAACGAAAGGATGTCAATTGTTCGATCGCAATTTGAATCAATAACCCAGGAATGGACAGTGGCATCTGGCAAGGGCAACCACACCTGGATATTAACCCTGAATATGACAAACAACCATTGCAAACAGAATCTGCAACCCTCCATATGCCCTTTTTCATATGGAAGCGCCATGTTCACAAGGTATTCCTATCAACTTCCAACTATCGGTATATTTTCTACGAGATATGGGCAAAGGTGTTGATGCAAGTACCTAAAAGCCTGTTGGTTGTCACCTATAATTGCATTGCAAAAGGACTGTACAGTGTAAAGTCGCAGCGACTGAACATTGAATTATGTTGGTACCAAACAACAAATTGCATTGAACAAACTACCCACAGCTAGACACAACGTTTGTTGCCAACTGTAAACTATGGCAATCTATGCCATGCAAAATCCCTTTGCATTGCGATTGAAGGTCTTCGCAAATAACGGACAAGTAGATACGAGGACCTTCTATATTGCATATGAACATTTTTCTATACACCAGTGGTTCATAATGGTCAGTGAGGGCATTCGCATCATGGAACAAGATGCAATATGGATTGTCAGATGCAGTTTTATTGAATAGCAGATATCTTGTTTTTCTTGTCAATGACCAAATGGCAACAGATATATTCAGCCAGTTAGACAGCCATCATATACAAAATGTATCTCCCCAAAGTTCCCTCTCATGCGGAGGCAAAATTGGAGATGCAGACAACCGCATTTTTGAAAAATACGTGGTGACATCTTGTATTCCATGCAACTGCCGAAGAAAATAAGTTCGTATTCATAGAACTGCAAAGCCTCGACATCGTCATTTTTAAAACAGGTCAAGAAATAATCTATCAATCCATTGTGCAGCTCGATCGACGAATAACAGAAATGCAATAGAACCTGGAATGTATCAAAAAGGCAATCCCCAACAATATACGAGAATGCATCCAATCTAAAAAGCGCATTGCTATGCAAAACCATATCAATGTTGTCATGTACAATGGACCGTGCAGCGATTTTGTATGACTCAACATCTATTACCTTGTTCATCTCTTCAACTGTCACTTTGAAGCTATTTGATACATAGTTTCACTTTCTATGAAAACAGAGAAAAGCAGGAGAAAAAAATAAAAGGTAGCAAAATAAAAATAAAAACAACAAAGCAGACACCAATTCCCGTATGTATCTTTGAACCTCCTTCTTCTCAACTTCAATCCCCCCTAATCCCCACAACAGATGACAAGAAAACAGAGAAATAAATAAAACAATAACTTTACTCAGCAGAAATAAAACAGGTAGACGCAGTGTTCCCACCCATGAAATGAAAGCACACCCTGCGTACAGACCCCGCTTGATGGTTCCCTCTTCTGATGGCTCCCAATTACTTTTCGTAAAGCCCTCTGCATTACAAGGTGCATGCTTTCCAGGAACAGAAACTAAGAGCACAGACAAAGAAGGTGGGACTGCCACCATTGAAAAACAACGATAACAAGGAAACTTACCCGTCAACAAAGGACGACAAGAGCTCAGGCCCAAAAACTGTAAACCGCAACAACAGGTCCAACAGCTTGCAAAGTTGAAAAACAACAAACCAGTGAACAACCACGAAGAGCTCGAACTGCAATTGCAGGACCTCAACTTTGCAAAGTTGAATCAAATAAGAACCAGAGCCATGGAACGAAGCACCGAACAAGGATCAAACAATCGAGCACCAATGTCGACCATGAACGAAACTGTATCGCAACCCATCTATACAATAATCATTTAATACTGCCAGAGTTGTTAGGTAAACAGTTAAGACTGTCAAGACCGTCGAAGGACGTAGGCCTGTGCAAGCATTTAAGAAAATATGCAATGTGGCAAGCCTGTTCTCTCGAAGCACACAACAATAAAACAAAAATCAGATATAGTAATATGGTAGAGAATGTATTCTACCCAACAGAAAATGCTAAAGGAGACATTCGAACTAATGATAGCATTAATCCACCGTCAACCAATGCATAATAAAATATATAATTCAAAAAGACCATATACTACCAAATACTTTGGACATGTCAAGATATTTAACATTGGGAATAGCAAAGGCTGCAATAAGACCTCCAATCATTTGTCCAATCAGATCTTGACAAACATGATACTTTTTATTATATTAAAATCGATGTCTTCACTTCCCTTGTTCCAACAATAGACAATATGGAAATATTTCTGGTCAATGCACAATCTAATACCAGGTCAACGATTTATTGATCGCTATAGTCCCTCTACGCCTATGACAGGGACTAATAAGGGCGAGACAATAAATATTTCTCAATGTTCAGCTCAGCAGACGTTTTGAAACTGTTAGGCCTTAGAGTAAAATAAAGGATCCTCTTACTAATGAAATATAAATTTATTATTGGCTTTAAAAGGAATAATTCTCACTGAGATCACAATGTTTTTATTTCATTATTGGCTTTAAAAGAAATAATTCTCACTAAGATCACAATGTTTATCAAAATTATAGGTGATCTAACCAGTGGGTAGAGATCACAATTTTCATCAAAATTCAAGGAGATGTCAGCAGTGGCTTGAGCTGTCCAACAAGGTTCCATTTTCGTAGTCTAATCAAAAAGATGAGACCAGGGCGGCAGGCTATGAATGATGCAAAATAAACACTTATCAATTCTGTCGTCATAGCCAGAGAAAGTTGATAATGTGCAAATATGTTTTTGGAAGGACTTTCATAATCAGTAAGTCATAAAGAAACATCAAACTGGGCTTAAAGACCGGCCGAAATTGTCTTTGAAATAAAACGATTTAATATGCCTTTTAAAAATAAAGGGCCACTATAGAAAGATTAACCCTCATTTACAAAATTTTCCCTTGGCTAGGTGGAATTTACCTGGTTCCAGAATTTAATTCCAAGAAATGGTTCGGC
The DNA here is from genome assembly GCA_032191745.1 of Picea mariana. Classification (NCBI taxonomy): domain Eukaryota; kingdom Viridiplantae; phylum Streptophyta; class Pinopsida; order Pinales; family Pinaceae; genus Picea; species Picea mariana. Next base: position 27,214 of record JASDQU010736676.1, on the reverse strand, counting down.
TTTTCCCAGTTTGAGAACACCTTCCTTTTTTGTTACATCTTAAATTAGTTCAAGTCCTTTGTTGCCTTTGTACTTTTTTTCCCTCTGTTTTACGTATTTTAACTAAGCTGTGTAATTTGTTTAAACTTTCTATTGATAAAAAAAAGAGACCAGACATCACTTTCACTGCCTACTCCCTGCAAGCCGGTGAAGAAATATTGAAAGTTGTCAACAGACAAGAAATTATATAAATAAATTTGAAGCATCGTAAGAGGAGTATATTAGTTGGGCGCTTTAATTCAGCACACGCGGTAAATTATAAGAATAGAAACTTTCAGCACATGATCACTGCCTGTGAAGAAATATTGAAAGTTGTCGACAGACCAAGAAAATATATAAATAAATTAGAAGCATTGTTAGAGAATGATACTACTTGGGCTCCTTAATTTCAGCATACATCGTAAATTATAAGAATAGAAACTTTCAGCACATAGCAACCAACAACTCTCATCTAAAGAATTATATAAAAGCAGCCAACTTTCAGTACATCGCAGACAAAAATTTCGATCACTTGATGCACATACAACCCAAATAGAATAAAGAGTAGCATCCATACTAGAATGGTCCAAATAAATCGACAAATAAACTTATTTTTACAACAATTCGTTCGCTTAGCCAAGAATGTCCCAACTGATCCTACTATTTAAATCATAAAGAATAGCAGACTTCATCTTGAATTTCCTTTATTCTCAAAATTGTGCCAAGATTCAACCTAAGGCGTCCTGGGAAGGGTAAGCTCTCTTTCAAGACCCTCTCAAGAAATTACAAATCTGAAGCTGCATGCCTCTCCCAATCCGTTCAGGAGAACGGATTGGGCTCATAAATCAAAAATACAATATATCTGGATATATACCAGAAAAAGCTGATTTCACATGAAATCGTAATCATTTGCATCATCATAAACTCCAACGTAAGGATCCTCATCTTCCCTGTCAACATGTACCTGTTTTTTCTTTGCACCTGCAACCAAAAAGAAGTTCCTTCAGTAAAAGGGTTTGGCAAAACTGCAATGATTAATACTATTCAATCAAAGTTCTAATGATTAAATAATGACTAATGGAATCAACAGAACATCACGTACAACTTATACGAGCATGTTTCTTTTTTCCCCGCAAAAGCTATGACTAAGATTCTCTCTCCAGAAATATCCTACACAAATTATAAGAAATTTACCAGTCTTCTTTTTCCCTGCATTGGCTTCTTTTTCCCTTTTCAGTTTCTCATTTGCAATGACTGTCACTGATGACGCTATTTCTTTGGCATCTGCGGCTTTCAGATCAGTCATTGCATGCCGCATCACAGCTTTCAGAAGTGTCAGATAATGAAAACTCTTCTGCAACACGATATTAAACCGAACAAGGAATTATAAAGAGCTAAAACCAACTGTGAAACCACTGATTATTCTCTAAGATAATCCACGTGATTGGGAGTGTACCACAAATTGCAATGCTGATTATCAAGCTTCCCTAGTACTCTACAGTATATAGTCGAGGGAAAATGCACGTATTAAATACCTCGTATGGCCTCAATTTATGCCCAATAAGCTCTGCATATTCTACAAAATCTTCTTCTGACTTTGGAATAAAGTTGTCCAACGACTTCTCTCCACTGCCTTTACCAAACAGTTCTGTAGTAGACTGGTAGTCAGCTTCCTCCACAAGCCTGTTGTCACATAAGCACGCACATGAACCATGAAAACAGCTTAATCTACAGCAATAATTGCAGTACTCATGGTCCAAAAATATTTCAATGCATTTGAAAAAGAAAATTAACGGCATAACAAACACCTTTGTTGACGAAGTTTCTCTGCCAATGGATCTGCAAGCTTTTCATCTTCAACTTTTGCACCTTTCCTTTTGATTTCAGGAGCTTTATTTCCATCCTGAACTTTTGAGTTTTTCCCTTTTCCTTCACTAACTTTCTTCTTGTCAGGCTTTGCTGCTGTAGTTTCTGGTTCAGGCTTTGATACCTGACCACCCAATATAATTAGATTTATATGCAAAGGTAAGACAACAAAGAAACCATAACCTGTATTAGTACATCAGCTACTCTACATATACATCTAAACATTCAAATTCTCAAGTGCGAAACATCTGGATCACAATCAAGTAGGACAAAGTAAAGAAACAAGAGATTCATTTTATACTTGGATATGTAGCAGTTTTTCAATTAGATTCAATGCAACCGTAAGACAATATAACCTACAAAGAAACCATAACTTATTAGTACATCAGCTACTCTACATATAGATCAAAAGATTCAGACTCTTGTGCTGGAAACATTTGGAACACAATCAAGTGGGAAGAGGTAAAGAAACAAGAGCTTCATTTTATACTTGAATATATCGCAGTTTTTCTTTATTTTTACAACTACATTAAAACACGTCTCCTTGAACTGATTTCACACGACTCTTGTTTTGTAGATCTGATAATCAAAATTTCAACGGTTATGCTCCAAAACTCTTTCACATGGATGATGCTTTCAAATGTGTGCCCATGAGTCTCCATTAGTGTTAGAATTTTACCTGGTTGTTCCGAAGTTCTCCCTTCAGCTTGAGCCAACAGCAGCAGAGATGGCAGTGCTGAAGAGAGGGGGCCCACTTGTGAGGGTGATCTTCATGAGGGTAGTTTGATATATGAACCCTCTTTACCATTTCTGCTTTACTGGAGTTATTCTCTTCCATGATGGGCATGCTTGCCAAGATGGGTGCTATAACGCTAGAGTAGTGGAGTGCTGGTGGTTATACCTGACGATGAGCACATCACTTAATGGGCCTGGTACATTTATGATGGTTGTTATATCCTAGTGGTTAGGTGGATTAGTAGAGTGATTCCTCTGATTAATGCTAGAAAGTTATATTTATGAAAGGGGTTACCATCTCTCATAATGGGGCACTTACTAAGGTTAACATGGTCAAGTTAACGCACCACTTAGGGTTGGTAAATAGTAAATACTTATTGTGACTCCCCCATTGTTCTTAGTATATAAAAAGAGAGGAGGGCACACTAGCTGAACAGTCTATGTGAGATAAAGTGTTGTTATGTCTATCAGCGGTTATGGTGAAGTAATTGCAGTGTGTTTTAGCTGCTGTTGTAATTGTTAAAATGTGAAATAGAGAGTTAGTGTGTTTATCAGCTGTTTCCATCAGAGCAAGTATTTGCAGCCAGTGTTGGTTGCTGTTCTAATTGTTAAAATTTTCAGACCATGGTAGGCAGACTCAATACTGTTAAAACCCTAAAACAGCTAAAGCAGAAAAGTTTAAGGACAACGAAAACTGTAAACTCTAAATATAATATGCTAATCTACTACACCAAAGTTGTCAGACATGGACTCAGAAAAGACTCGGTTGGCTTGGGACTTGGCAAAACTCCATTCGAGACTGGGCAAGTACAAAAAAAACTCAAAATATGGTAAATTATGTGCACAAAAAATATATTAAAGACATTTCCAATCCATATAAGTTATAAAACAACAATCTATGCACAAATTCATATGATTATCTCATCAAATAAAATAATACAACATTTGACACCTGATGTTTGTCTACAAAACGTGTTTGACCATCCAGAACATGTTTGACCCTTTAAATTTCCACGCAGGTTCTTCATGTGCATGCTGAGTCGGACTCACAACTCCAGCCTCCAGACTCACAAGTCTTGGCAAGTGTGTCAAGTCTCCACAAGTTCAATCGAGTCCCAAGTCTCAGGCTGTGAATGAGCCAAGTACTCTTCCCAATTGAGACTGGGGAAGACTCGTGGGGACTCACGAATCTCCCAAAATTCAAATTTCCATGACTAACATCACACTAAAAACATAGGACAACACAAAACTGGACTCTCAAACCTGCAACTTGCTTTTCATTAAATCTGGAAAATAATACATTGCTACAGCTCAAAAAGAGTCTGCTCATCACTATCACAGAACTCAATTTCACACTCAAAAACATCGAATATAATAACCACCCCCACCCTGCCTTCTGTACAGATGAGGAAGGCTAGAGGAAAAGCAAAAACTTTATCTAATTCTATCTAGGGAAGTGCACCCCCCCTAAAACTGGAAGTTTCCTTAGCTCATGTGCTTAATCTGACTTTAGAACAAAAGCTAACTGAAGATTAAAAAAAATAGCCATGTTCTAAATTTGAAAATCAAACTCCAAAAGAAGAAAAGAATTTATTCTAAAACTGGAATGTTAAATCCGGAACAACAGTTATAGAGGTGGAAGTGAATGAGGTTGGCACATGCATGCTGGAGGCATTTATGTGCCCTCTCAATCTCTCTCCTACTAATGGCATTATAATCCCATGGACAACTTAGTGTTGCACCTCATTCTCCTCAGCTACACCCTCATCATGACTGCACAAGTAGCCTATGCAGGTTTCCAAATGGCTGCAACTGTTGTTGGTGCAACTCTGTTGGTGAAGAAGATTGTTGCATGACTAAGAGAGGGAAAAGTGACTGATGCAAGTAAAAACTAACACTCACTCTTTGGAAGGAAAGTATTCTTGACCAAACCAAGTCTCTCCCTCTATATCTCAAACTTCCCCTATGCTAGGGGCTTCGTCATCATGTTGACCATCTGAGAACCTAGAGAAATATAGCATCGTATCACTGCTCTTCTATACTCTGAAATTTTTTCAAAATCTTCAAGGTGTAAATCCCTTGTACAAGGAAAACTTCATCAACAACTTGCAAACCTCCTACATCCCTCATGTCAACTTCACTAGTCAAAATCTTCTTACACCGCAACATGAGTTGTTCTGGACTTCCTGCAATTATAAACCCATCTGTATACAAGGCCAAGATAAGTGGATTAAATCTATCAAATAAAGAATTAAATTTGCACCCAACTCCACTTGTATGCCATTTCCCCTGCTCTTGAAGTCTATTGAACACCTTGCTGAAGATCATGTGTTTGGATGCTCCACTATCCATATACCATCTTACACCTAAAACAGTGTTAATGGAAAGGCACGATACCATGGAGAAGGTTATCTCAAGTCTAGATGCTAACTCATCCGCTTCAGTTGAAGCTTCTACACCCCCACAAACTGCTTTTGTTGTTTCCTAGCTTTCTTCCTCTCAAGACACTAAGATGCATAGTGGTTGATCTTGTGGCACTTGAAATACTTGACGTGACTTGAATCTTTCTTTCCCTGGTTCAAAGAATCTAATTCCTCCTCCTTGCCCTTCTAATCCCTCTCAAGTCCTCCTTTCTTGCCTCCTCTCCTCATCTTCCTGATGAGGGCAAAGTTCTCGATCTCCTCCACTCTCACTAAAACAAACTTTACTCCACTCTCACCAAGGTCCAAAACAAACTTTAGTCTAGCCTCCTCCTAGACAAAATCATCCCAAAGCTTCTAAAAGGTAGGACACTTCTCCCAAGCATAGACACCCCAAACAAACACGTCTTGAGATGAATGGAACACATTTAGTGCTACAATCACCAACTCATCATCCTCTACTTTCACCTCGATAGCAGAGAGTTGATCTAAAAGCTCAGTGATCTTCATCAAATAGTTGACCACCATATCTATGTCACTCATGCGAGTGTCGATGTGTTCTTCAGTAGCATCCTCCGGTTAACATTCTCAATCTAGTACAAAGTGACTAAGGCATCAAACAGATCCTTTGCCGATTTCTTCTCCATAGTACAAAATTGGAAGCATCCTCCAACATGTGACACTCTGAGACGGAAAGTTGTCGTTCCTACAACTCTTGGAACACAACTATACCAAACAAATAACCTGGGGAAAAATCAGATAGGCAACCTATCACAAGTGCGAATCAACACTCCTATCAATGAAGCAACATCCTCTCACAGGCCCAATTCACCCCAATCACTGAAGCAAGGGCATCACACTCAACAGCTCCCTTTCAGAGGCAACAACGCACTTCATACGTAGTCCAGAAAATCTCAAACAACGAGCCTAAACTATAAATTTTGAATATGTTAATCTACTAACACATCAAACTGAAAAAATAGCACAGAAAGTGCAAAACTGAACTCTCAAACCTGCAACCTGTTTTTCATTAAATCTAGAAAAACAATACACTGCGACATCTCAAAAATACCCTGTAAACCACTAGCACACAACTCAATCTTCCACTAAAAACACTGAACTACCTCCACCCTACCTTCTTTATAGATAAGGAAGGCTAAAGGACAAGACAAAAAACAGGCCATCCTTGTGGAGACTAAGATTAGCAAAGCAAAACCCTAATCTAATTATGTCTGTGGAATTGCACCCTCCTTAAAACTGGAAGTTTCCCTGGTTCATCTGCTTAAGCTACCTTTAGAACAAACGCTAACTGAAGATAATAAAAAAACATTGTGCTTCTAAGTCTAGAAACAAAACTCCAAAAAAAAGAAAAGCATATATTCTAAAACTGGAATTCTAAATCTGGAACAACAATTATAAAACTGGAAGTGGATGAAGTTAGCATATGCCTCCAATGTGCCCTCTTAATCTCTCATAAATAACTATAGCGCAATAACCCAGACAGCCTAATGTTGTGCCCTCATTCCCCTCAACTGTGCCCACATCATGACAACACAAGTACCCTGCACAGGAATTCGAACTGCTACTGGTGTGCCTCTGCTGCTAAAGAACACTGATATGCCACTGTGGTAAAGAACAGTGACTTATGCAACAGAAACTAACAGTAATTTCCTTGACAAATAGAGTTATGTGTACTCTGTTGAAGATTGTGCTTGTTGTCTTGAATTTCCAAACTACAGATTTATGTAGAATAGTTCCTAGTTATCTATTGTTCTAAATTAGCTCATAGAATGCAGCGTTGTGTTCCTGAATTTTACCAAATATTGTTTAGCATATACACGTTTGAAGTTTTGATAGGTGGTTAGGTGGTTCCTAGACTTTCAGTTTGTCATTGTAGGTTGTAATTCTTTGAGTGTAAATCCAAACTGAGATAAAAATTTAACATGGTATTAGAATCTGAAATCTTTGCAGGATTCCATGGATGGAAAGGGTTACTGCCCGTGAAAGGAAGTTGTAAGAGGGTTTCAGCAGGTGTGATGCCTGAGCTTCAGCTGTTTAAGCTGACCTGTGCATGTGAGAGGCACAAGGACTTGTGATACACTGTAGGGTGAGGGCCAAAATTACCAGTGATTAGAAGGTTGATTTTCACCTGATAGATCTGTTGATTTTTCACAGTGTTTTCTCACCCTGCAATTTATCCCAATCCCGGTTTCAGTCTCTCCTTATCACTCCAAAATGTTTAATGCCCTTTCCCAATATTAATGAAATTTGCAAACATTAATATGCATAAAATTTCGAAATGAAATTTTGACTAAAACACATGAAATAAATAATCTTTTCAATGGCTGTACAAAAAAACTCAGAAATTATGACAGCAAGCACACATTTAAATGACACAAAGAATTTTGGTCAAATCGACCCTGGAAAAACCCCAGTGTGGGGAAAACCAGTGAGAGAGAGGGAGTTCTTCTTATTTCTTCAAATCTGGAAATTACATCAGCAAAAATAAATCAACAGCAATTACTTAT
>JASDQU010736676.1:7590-19132 GCA_032191745.1 Picea mariana | reverse complement strand
ATGGCCCCTAATTTAATCGAATATTGTTTTTAGTAAATGCTAAGTAGTTCCTAGACTTTCAATTTGTAGTTGTAGGTTGTAATATTTTGAGGCAGATCTGAACTATGACTTGAAAGTTTAACATGAAATTGTTAGATTGTATCTTGAATAGTCTTCTACAGTCCTGTGCGCACTTGTGAACAGATCTGGGCTCTTCAGTTACAGCAGTTCGAACTAGATAGTGAGGGTACACTTCCTCTTCTAGATTCAGCAGTATGGCGTATTACATTGTGATGGAGTGATTGTTGTTCTATTTCCAGCAATCTATCCTCAACTATTTGCATGTTATCCTCAGCAGTTTGCATGTGTTCGACAGTTTGCATGTATTAGTTCAATTTAAGTAAGCAGTTTTCTAATTTTAGCATAAGTCTAAGTTCAGTTAAGCACATGCAGTCTAGTAGGTAGGGCACAGATCTGAAGGAAGCCTCATCTCTTCCTTGGAGCACACTAATTACAGACTCTCCCTCATGCAGAGATAAGGGCATAGTAGATCTGGGAGTTTTTGTAACCCTAACAAGACCTTACTGTTATAAAACCAGCGTAGATCCATCTTAAATCCACGATCTATGAAGCACCGAGAGGGATCAAATTTCTTAAGGTGCAATTTTTTTAATTACCATTTAACATGAAGAAATCAATATTTAAGATGTTGTCATATGTAAGTACATAGTATATATATGTAATGGTTCATGTAATTGTTTTTTTTAATTGAGCCGACTTTATTTTTATTATTGTTAACTTTTTTAACCTTGTGTAATTTTTTTGATGTAACCTTATCTAACATAAGGCTAATGTGACAACATCTCCCACATACTGGGATGTAAAGCACCTCGCTACTCTCAGTGCAAAGAAGGTAGGGGTTTGGATCTAATTCGTTCAATTCAGCAGCAAGCAATGAATTAGTTTGCTGTTTTCCATGTAACAGATTTCAGTTCAGAACTGATGAGAAAGCAGTAACAGGTTTTAACAGTGATTTAGCAAGTTTGTTGTTTTTCCTGTAGCATATTTCAGGTCATTTATTGGACATTAACCAGCATAGATCCATCTTAACCCCAGATCTATCAAGTGCCAAGAGGGATCAAATCTCTCGACATGCAAACCTTTAACCTTTCCTCAAGTTCTGCACTCTAAAAAAGGTTTTCACCTCGAGAGATTTGATCCCTCTCAGGGCTTGATAGATCTGGGGTTAAGATGGATCTATGCTGGTTTAATACATTAATATTAAAGTATTATAAAATATTAATATTATAAAATATATTACGACCTCCGTAACCACTACATTTTATAATTTATTAATATTATAAAATATATATATATATATATATATATTTCATTTTTTAAATATATATAAAAAAAAATTTATTATTATTAATTTTTAATGTTTTATTATTATCTTTCATTTTTTAAATATATATAATTATATTATTATATATATATAATTATTTTTTATTTTTTTTATTATTAATTTTTAATGTTTTATTATTATCTTCATGTGTTATGTTACATGAACATCTCCCCCATACTGGGCTGTAGAGTGCCTCTAGGCGCAATAAACTTATCTTATCTAAAGGAAGCTAGAATTAATGAGGCAAATGGCATTGTCAAAATCATCAAAACTTCTGCAAAGGCAAGAAGGATCCTAGGACCTAAATATCTTGGGATTTGGAGAAGGAACTTTTACCATCTTCCTATCTTAGATTCGAGCCAAGTTGTTCTAGGATCACATGCAGTTCGAGCCTGGGGCTTTCATTGTAAGGATTGTTTTGATCCAGTGCAAGGATTGCTTGATCAAACCCATTGTGTTCAAGAGTAGTGATCTTTACTTTCAGTCTACAGGATTTGTTGCAACACCCAAACAGCCTAAGAAATGTAATGTTATACCAATTTTGGTGTTTTTGGAGTAAAAATAGCTTTATATATATATATATATATATATATATATATATATATATATATATATATAGGAGCAGTTGTCCATAGCGCTGTGCTTTGTTGTCTGGCGTGCTGTGGTCTAGTAGCAACTTGGAACAATTATCATAACGATGACCCAGGTTTAATTCCTGGCGGGCTTGCTACACATTTGGGTGCCTATTATTGGCTCTATGATGTAGTAGCATTGCTGCTATTTTTGTAGCAGCCTAGCTGCCCTTGATGTAAAATCATGCCAACTTATAATGGTAACCTCTCCTTAAAAATAAAAATGGAAGAGAGCCCACATTGCTACCATGTATATGCATATATATAGGAACAGCTAGTATCAGGGAAGCAAAAAACATTGTCAAAATCATTAAAACTTCTGCAAATGCATCCGGTCAGGACATTAATAGAGAGAAATCTGCTGTGGTTTTTCTAATGTGGGATTAGGCCTGATAAGAAGGATGCTGTGACATAAATATCTTGGGATTTAAAGACAGAACTTTTGCCATCTTCCCATCTTGGATTCTCTTTGGCTGACTCATAGCCAACAGGTAAGAATTGGAGAGGCATTCTTGATAAATTAAAAAGGAAACTAGAATCTTGGTCCTTGGACGAACAAATACTTATCCCTTGCTGGAAGAATCCTTCTGATACACACTGTTATCAGTCATCCTATCTACCAAATTTCTATCATTATGGCCCCAGAGTCAGTGCTCCAAGAGATGGAAAAGTGTTCAAAAAATTACTTTGGCAAGCAGCCTCCTAGGAAAAGAGATGCAACCGTGTAAACTGGAAGTCAATTTCAATGCCAAAATGGGCTAGTGGGGCTGATCTGAGGAATAGTCTACTGGGCGTTTCTCTCTGACCAGGAAAGACTCTGGATAAGAATTCTAAAAAGAAAATATCTGGGAGTTAGTGAACCATACTCACCAATGGGGCAGACACATTCCCAAAGGGGACCAGCATATGGAATAGCATTACCAAAAAAAAAAAACTCTAATTGACAGGTATATTTTTTGGAACATAAATGATGAAAGCAGAGCTAGGTTCTGGAAAGATGCCTGGACAGGGCGTCAGCCTCTTATGTACATCACAGATCTGGAAAGTTAGATTAGCAATGGAAGGGATGGACTGGAAATCTCTAAAAAACTATTAGATCCTCTCCAGAGTCCACACTCCCACAAGTAATAGAAACTAAATGGAAGGATGGAGACACTTGGCATAATCTTATGCAAGAGTATAAGATCAAAATAATAAGGGAAGCTCTCAGGTTTAGGATGATTACCTGCAGCCTAGAAAAACATTGTTGGAAATTGGAATTCCAAAAGTCAAAGAATCTACCCTGTGAAAAATCAGTACATGCAAGCCCGGAAGGATGAATTCCGGCCTGTCAAAGATCCCTCTGGAAGATCAATATGGAGACCCCAAAATGGCCAAAGAATGCTACTTTCTCCTGGAAGGGACATATTTTTTTGAACAAGCTTTCTATTATCATGATGGAAGCTAACATGCCCAGAGTGTGTGGGGGGGGTAACTATTCTGTCAAAGTCGACCTAGACTTGCACAAGGCCACAACCACTTTTGTGTTTCACTGCCACGCAATCACAAGTGCAAGCACTAGCGTGTCACTGGCAGGACTTGAACCCTGGAGGGGCTATATTAGCTACACCCTTTTGCCAACCAGGCAAACAACACTTGACAAGAGACAAAATTTTAGCCCAATAGAAACTAAAAGGAGGGGTTTCGAGGGTCCATCCAAATGTTCTGAATGTTTAGAACTTTAGGAGACAGAGGAGGATAGTTCTCATATATTCTTAAATTGCCCCTTTGTTAAGGACAGTCTTGTCAAACTGGGCAGACATGGCCCTTCAGTAGCAGAGACCCCAAGGAATTGGGAAAAAGCCCAGTAGAAACCAAATAAGCATATGGTATAATGGTGGACTTGGATTCAGCCTGGCCAAGAACTCTTTGAATCAAAATGAAATTCCTAAGAAAGGGTATGGTCAGGGACCTTTCATTCAGTCGAGGAGAACTTCAGAAACTTATCCAGATACGAAGATCAGTCTGCTCTCAATTCGCAACAAATCCAGATTTGGTCACACTGGATGGCCACTACCAAGCCAAGGAGCCCAGTTGAGGGACATAAATTAACAAGTTACTTCAGGGTTACAAGAAAGCCTTACAGAAGCAGTCCCTGGGAGAGCATATAAATAAAGACTAATCAGGTTCATCCCTAAAACTGGTGGCCTAGAACTTATTGCTAGCTTGAGGCCTATAACCCTGCTCAATGTCTCTTACAAAATTCTAGAAAAAGCAATGACTATGCAGACCATGTACATTCTGCATCAGATTCTAAGGCTGCAGCAAACAGGAATTATCCTTGGCATTCATTTTATATGATGTTAATGCTATCTGGGAAGTAATGGAATGGGCCCGGTGGCTGGAGCTAGATGCTCTTTTCATCAAGATAAATTTTGAAAAAGCCCATGACATAGTGTAATGACTTTTCATCCTTACATTCTCAATGCTCTGGGCTTTGGCCAATTTTTCAGAAATGCAGTTGAAATTTTATTTGGAAAGGCCTAGGCATGCTCATCCATCAATCAGACGAAATCCGAAGAAATTGAACTTTTCACATCTATTAGAGAGGCTTGTCCCTTGGCCCCAACCCTTAATGTAATAACTGTTGAAGCCTTAAATTATCCTATCCAACTGAATGGCCCAGGGATTGATGAAAGGCATTCCTCTTCCTTAAAGATTGACTCTGGGCAGTTAGTGTGCAAGGTTGTCCCTTAGCCCCAACCCTTAATGTAGTAACTGTTGAATCCTTAAGATATCCTATCCAACTGAATGTCCCTGGGATCGATGAAAGGCATTCCTCTTCCTAAAAGATTGACTCTGGGCAGTTAGTGCACAGGGACTTTGCAGATGACTCTTTCCGACCATCCTTGACAACCAGATCTTAAAGAAAAACACAATGGAGTGTCTCCAGATTTTTTGTGAAGCCTTGGGCTCTAAAATACAAAGGGACAAAAGCCAGTGCTACAGAGAGACCCAGACTGGTATTCCAAACTTGCTTATGGTATAAGAGTGCACTTGGATTCAGCCTGGCCAAGTTTTCAAGTTTATTGGGGTCCCCTTTGCTTTTCAAGCCTCCCCCAAAGAAATCCGGGATGTGGTCATTCAAAGAATTGAGAAGAAAATTGACAAATGGATCACAAAGCCAATGTCCCTGGATGCCTAATTCCAATTATGCAACAAACTATTGGCTGTGACTCATGTCTACTATTCTTCTCGCTGTGTCCCTTCTCTAAATGCTTACCAAAGGTTGGAGAAAGTCCTCAGGAATTTCTTATGGGTCAATTCAGAAGGAAGCAATGGATTTCATAGAGTCAATTGGAAATTATGCTGCCTACCCATGGGCTGGGGAAGAATGGCACTGGAACCATTCCAAAGCTTTCAAGAAACATAAGCCGACCAATGGGACTATAGATGGCTCTGTTCTAAGCCCATCTTGGATGTCAGACTTGACAAGATTTGGAGGCTCAAATCCAAGCAGAAGACGTGGCTTTTCAGACTCAGAACCATCTAGAAGCCTTTCATTGAGCCCAAGATGGGTTTCTTTGGCTGGTATCTGGCCCTGGGTGGCCTAGCCTTGGGCCACAAGCTCCAATATCTAGGTGTAGCCCAGCCCAAGTGCCTGATTTGTGCAAAACAGGAAATGATTCAACAATTATTCTAGTTTTCTGAATTTCCCAAGTCAACATGGGGATGGCTATAAAATTATGCAGTCAATTGTTCCCCTCAACAATCTACTGGAAAGCTGTCCTGCTTGGTGACAAGCTTCCCTGGGACATTGAGTTCAGTTCAGCAGAATGACATTTAATTAGAATATAAGTCCTCCTGACAATTAATTAGAACATAAGTCCTCTTCATCTGGAAACAAAGAAATAAATGTCTGTTCAAAAACATTCAGCCTAATAGAAGGTTTACATGGTATAATGGTGCTTACATTTGCAGATTACAGCCTGGAAGGTCAAAATGGAGATCCTGCACTGCGCCAACTACTGAAGTTCTGAAGCGATGTGCCTTACACCATGAGAAGGGAAACCTTCTGTCTCCCTTGCTCGCTTTGCCCACTCCCACAGATCTGAAGGTCATCCCAGGCACCATGCTGTCCAAGAGTGCAGAGAGAGGTGCAATAGCTAGCCTCCTCTGCTTGTTCAACAGAATAAAAAGTTCATGACACTGGCACTGGATATCTCATAGGCTGAGAAGCCTCTCAGCCTGACCAAGGCAACAATGGGTGGAAAGCTATCGTCACCAGTGTTGCCAAAATCGTGTCAGCAAAAATATTGCCGAGGGTCCAAAAAAGAAAATATCGGCAACATTGGGGAAAATATTGGACAATGTCAGCAAAATTAAAAAAATACAAAATTATTCTTTTTTTTCAAATTTTTAAACATCTAAAGCAACTACAACATCTACTAAATGCATTGCCACATAAATATGAAAAGAGAACTGATCTATAAGATGTCTTGTGATGCATCACATAACACTAAATCATGTCTTGAGTCGTGATTCCAAAGCCTCAAAATATCATCAAAAAACACAATAAATGTATCTCATCATCATGAGCCATCCAATGAAATCAGATAAATAAACTAGTGATTCCCTCTGCCCCTTTTACAGGCAAAGTTAATGGCTTTTCCTCTAGAGGAAGAAGGCCCTGGAGCTGGTTGTTGGGTATGTGTTATATTCTTTGCATGATTAGCCCCATGTGCTGTATGTTGTGCTAGGAGCAGGGGGGGGTCGCAGGGGGGGCCTGTCAGGTCCCCACTGCCCAGAGGTTTGGGGGTGAAGCGCCGGAAAAAAAAAAATTGGGCCGTTTTTGGTCAATTTTTGGCCTGTTTTTGGCAGGCTCAGCAATTTTTTTGATCTTGGCACAATAATAAGAATTACGATACTATTGCGATATTATTGCCTGATGAAAATCTTGCAAAAATTTCAGCCGAAATTATCGTTTTCCTGAAAATACAGCGAGATATCACAATGTTGCTGATATTCTCACGATTTTGGCAACACTGATCATCACAGACCCAAAGCAGACTGTTGAAGGTTGGAGACCAACCCCAAAGACAAGGATGACCCTCCTCCTAACACAAGCATGATCCCTATTGCTGCATGAATTCAAGACTATTCAATGCAATTCAGCTGGCCTCCATTTTGATTATGAAGTCTGTTGTAGGTCGTATGGCAATTTTTATTGTAGCCCCGATGTCAGTTTTGTACTTCATTTGACAGGTTACTAGGCTGCCAGACTTTTCAGACTTGCTTGTGGTGGCCTGCTATATACGTGTTAAATTTATAAGCAGCTGCAAGAGCCATTCTCCTAGAGGATGGCTAAGACCCTAGACGAGATCTAGGGCCCCCAGTGCACTCCTGGGGTACTTGGTCTAGGACCAAACAGTCAGTGCCATGGCAAAAGACCCTTGTTAGGGCCCCCAATATACGACTGGGGTTCTTGCTCTAGAACCAAGTAGTAAAGACCCCTGAGAGGGCCCCCAGTATACGACTGGGGTTCTTGGTCTAGGACCAAGCAGTTAAAGCCCTTAGATAAGCCTAGGGCCCTGGACATAGTCCAGGGTACCCATGCCTAGGGCATGGGTTGATCCTTGGTCTTAGACCTTGGTGGATAAGACCTCAGAAAAAGTTTTGGGGCAACTTGATCCTTGATCAAGTATTTTGTTGGTATATGACCTTCCCTGAAGGACATGACCACATGAGGGATGTATCCCATATGCAATGATGATAAAGTAATAAGATCACCATGAAAATGAATGAACGAGTATTGCCACCTTGTAACCCTCCTTAACCCTCTCCTAACCTTGCTTGTGTGATTTGGGGTTTTATGTTGTTTTGTCTTAAGGGTTAAATAAAGTTTAAATTAAAATGTTAATTATATCATGTTTAAATTATTTAATTTAAACATGATATTTTTAATAAAAATTATTTTAATTTAATTTATTTTATACCTTAGCCTAGGCCCTAAACTATAAATTAAACCCCCCTACCCCTCTCAACTTACACTATTTCATTTGTCTCTAGTGTGAGCGGATCTTCTCTCCCTTGCTGCGGCCCTTGTCTATTACTGTTGGTTTTGTCTGAGGTTGCTGCGGCCCTCTTGCTATCTACTGTTGGAGTGTCTTCTTGCTGCGGCCCTCTATCCATTTACTGTTGAAGATTGCTGGTGTTGGTACGGCTTCTTTTGAGGACTGTAGCGGCTCCTTTCCTTTTGCTGTGTGGTGAGGCCCTCTCGTTGCTGAGTGAGGTAACTGTAGAAGCGGCCCTCTTATTTACTGCTGTGTGGGGTGCGGCGCCTCCTATTTTGCTGCTGTGTGGGGTGCGGCCCCTCCTACTTGCTGCTCTGTGGAATAACTGTGGTGCGGCCTCTTTTAATTGCTGCTGTGGTTTGACTGTGGGTGCCGCCATCTCTTCTGCTGTGGGGGTTTCGCTGTTCTGTTCAGATTGTGGCCTCCTTCTTTGACCTTTAGCCTTCCTTAGTGGGGGTTTTGTCTACTGAAGTTCTGTGTGAGGGTTTGTGTTCTTTACCTACTGTTTGTGTGAGGGTTTGACAGTGGGAAGTCTTTGCGGCTCTATCCCTTTGGTGGCAAGAAAGTTCATTTACCTCTTGGCAAGAGATCCAACCTATATGGTGGATCTATGACCTAAACTTTGTCTGAGCATAATTACAAATGGTTCTGCATCTCAAATGTTGGCTGTGACTTCTTCAGAGGTAAGGCTTCAGGACAAGGTAAGCTATCTACTCATCATCTTCAGATCTGGATTTTGTTTTGACTTCTGTACCGTTTGATCTATCTAGATTCACGTATTAGCATTGACAGCTATTAGATCTGAACTGTATATTGAGTTTACCTTTTGTCTCTATAGTTTGATTTACTGTTTATAATCAGATTGTTTTAGATCTATAGATCTGTGTTAAGTTTGAGTACAGCATTATAGATCTGAACCACTGTCTTACTCTTTATCTATATTATCAGATCTCCTAGATCTGTACACTGTTTAAGTAGTGGAGTTTTTATTTCTGAACATTAGATCTAGTTGTTATACTCACTGAAATTGAAAAGATACTACTGTTATGCTTTACTGCCCTAATTCTAACAATACGACCTGTTTTTTTGTTTTGAATAAAAACCCTTGTGCATACTTGATCATATTTATTGTTAAAGGAATCATTTTACTAAACAAAAATTATAGTTAAAATAATCTTTATCATAATACAATGATACAGTATGTATTTCAGTCCCTGATGGTGCAAAGGAGACCCTAACCCCACCAGTGCAGATAAGACCCTAACCCCAATGGTGCAGACCCCAATGACACAAAGGAACCCCCAAAGCACAGAAAACACTTACCACTGACCTAGAACCCATATCCCCCAAACCCTCACATACCCAATAGATGGCACAGAGGATTCTTCAGCCAGACACTCCTCAACAGGTCAAGAGCATCCCACAACTCCATTTCAGCAGGAAGAAATCAGGAGTTCCTCGAACAACAGGGGGTTGGGTCAGGAGTGTCAAGAACATTCCCAACGACGTTTTCAATTGCTTGTGAACATTTCACTCGAGTTCCCAACTCCCAAAAATGGAGGAACCATGGGAATAGATTCCCTAACATCCAAGTAGTCCCCATGCAACAAAGGATTTTACTAATTATATTATACAGATATTTTCCTAATTATATTTGTCCAAATTTGAAGCCATTTCTATTTTACTAGTTGGTAATTTTATTCATAAAGATTCCCAAGATAAAAAGCAGCCTACTTAACAGGTCTACTAGCATGTAGACTTCACGCGACAGAGAGAGGCACAAGACATCTTACTGGAGCAGGCTCATCTGCATCCTCCCAAGACTCTTTTACTTCTTCATCTTCAGCATCTTCATCGTCCCACACACTTTTCGGCTTCTCCTTGGCAACTACAGGAACAGCCGGTACAAAATCTTCTGATTCTGAACATCATTTGCAAAGCAAACATGAATTAGGTGTTCGCATCTGACTAAGGACCAAAAACAGGTTTAAAAAAGGATGATAGAAATCATCGCCATTCAAAGAAAACGAAAAAGATTTCATGATTGAACAGGATACAGCATAAATAATGGGAAAGGAATCCCCTCAAAAGTTTCAACAAGAAAAATGGTTAAATTAAACTCTAAATGAAGCCTATACCAAAACGCATAAGAATAGATGCTCTTTATGATAGCATACAAAAGTAATCCACTTACTATTTGACTAGGTCTGCCAAATAATAGCATCCTTTTTTATTGCAATGGCAAACAATATAAGATATAAACTGAACGATTTTTATTATCTCATGATTGACCTTCTATTTCAGATGATACACATTATGAGAGCATGATAATACCATCCCTTCCATGAAAATCGTTTTTGTCAAGAATGTCAAAATTTTCAAATAGTATAAGAAATCTCCCATGTGACTCCAGCGTGATACCTGTGCTTCAAATTTGGCTATGGTGCAAAAGATTGAATCTACGACACTTTCTAAACCACCTAATCAACTCAATAGCACACAAGATGAGAATACAAACCGGTCAATCAGAAATGGAAGAAAAATGCTTCCAAAATCTAGTGTCTGACGTTCAGCATGCACCAATCTGTGTCACCTAGATTGGCATTCATTACAATACCCATTATGATCAGCATGCATTTAGCTGGCATACATAAGCACAGAATAATGCATTCATAACATTTTAAACATTTGCAAAGAAGAGCCTAATATTTTACAAAACATACACAAACCCCGATCTCCCCCCACTCGTACAGCTTAACTAGGTGTATGCCCTTAATTAAAGCCACCAACAAGCAGCTGGACATGCCTTGAAGAAGCAAATGGAGAGCAATAACTGCAGAATAATAGCAGTTTTGTAGACCTAGCAAAGCAGACAAACTCTTCCCTATAAAACTAGTAAGCCATCTAGGGATTTTAAACTCGGTAAAAACTTTAAATCTAGATTCTGATTATATAGTTTCCTTAAGAGGATAACAATAACAGTTGACGGCAATATTATCCTGATATGTGTCGCTTGTTGGAAAAATCCCTTTCCTTTTTTATCAAGGCAAGCAATGCGTGGGCACTTGCCTAGTAAAATGTACTAGAGAAGTTCTTGTTGAGTTTATGCTATCAGAGAGCTAAAGGATTATGGGATGACTGTAATAAGGGAGTCTTGGGATAGATATCTCGTTGCTATTTTTAACAATGGGTAATTTCCTCGATCTTGATGCCTTTCCCACTATAAAACTTGTCTTTGCTTGGGATGTGTTTCCACTAGGAATATTACTATTGCTTACTGTATTGATTGGATTATGAGTTATGTTATAACCTGATGAATACTAGTCATTCCGACAGCTAGTTCAGTTTATTTGGTTATGTTCTGATAAGACTGAAATATAATTAGATTTCTCTGAGTAAAAATCTGCAAATGCTTGATCACTGGGGCCCGGAGGCCATTGGTCAATTTAGTAGCCAACATCGTTTATTATAAG